>JADBBT010003486.1:0-11448 GCA_015711505.1 Sylvilagus bachmani | reverse complement strand
AAATCTTTTCTGAACACATGCTAAACTGAGCTCCTGTATACAAAGAGAATTGAAAATGAATCTGGATGTGAACGAGAGGGGAGGGGGAGGGGGTAAGGGGGAAGGGTAGCGGGGGGAGGGGAGGTATGGGTGGGGAAGTCATTGCAATCCACAAGTTGTACCTTGGAAATTTATATTCTAAATAAAAAAAAAAAAAAAAGAAGAAGAAAAAAAAAAATATAAAAAAAAGATTATCAGTGCTTCAACCGAATTGACAAAAGTTGACTGCTGGGTAACACTAGACAAGCATTTGCACATTTTTATTATTTAAAATTTATTAAACTGGTTCTCTAATTTGTATTAAATTAAATGTTTTAAAATTATCTAACAGGCTATAATCACTATGAATAGTATTTTTAAATGCTTGGTTGCCTACAGGTATGAAATATTTTGAATATGTGGCCCACCTCTGAATAAAACAAGCAAACAAATATACCACAGTTATGTTTCTCTATCCTAAATCACCCAAAGGGGAGGAAGGATTCCAAAAATTCTTTTTTTTTTTAAATTTAGTTGAGAGGTACAGTTATAGACAGAGTGAGAGAGACAGAGAGAAAGGTCTTCCTTCCGTTGGTTCACTCCCCAAATGGCCACTACAGCTGGTGCTGCGCTGACGTGAAGCCAGGAGCCAGGAGCCTCTTCCTGGTCTCCCTTGTGGGTGCAGGGGCCCAAGCACTTGGGCCATCCTCCATTGCCCTCCTGGGCCACAGCAGAGAGCTGGACTGGAAGAGGAGCAACCGGGACAGAATCTAGCACCCATATGGGATGCTAGGGCCGCAGGCAGAGGATTAACTAAGTGAGCCATAGCGCCAGTCCCCCCCAAAATTCTTAAAATATAAAAAGGGTAACAACAAACTCAGCCAAAACTAATATCCCTCCATTGATAATAGGGGGAATCAAAAATCTCACTTCACTGTAATGGCCAACCTATAAATTAAAAGACCTCTCCTCCACTGTCTTTTTCATACTTCTGCTAAATTTTGTTAATACCAGCACTGTTTCCCCAGCTGTGAAGTCAGTTCAGCAGCTGCCTCAGCATACCAATCCAACCCTATACCACTACATAAAGACAGCTGCCTCGCCTGTCCTTACAGATGAAAGAAGAGTGCTAAAAGCCTCAAAAAATCTTTAGTACCAGCCATGACTGCGAAGGCAGCTGCTTGCCTGTCATACTGCTGTAGGAGCGTGCTATGTGACAACAGCTACAAGAGATGAAGGAAAGAATGAATACAACCAATTTCTGTCAACAGCACATTATATTTCCAAACTGTGTTCACCACAGGATATTACAATGCTTTTTGATCCTTTTAGTTTTAGATTCCTCAGCATTCTATGCAAAGAATCAAAACTTCATGATTATATAAATAGTTCCAAATCCTACTTTAATTTTAACAAATTAAGCAATAAAGAATTTTATAGATTTGTGTCCAAAATTGGATAATCACAAATAGTAACGAATTGTCTAACATTAGCATTGATAGAGAGCTTCGAAATGATCTCAAAATTATAAAATTATACCAAGATACAGCTGAACTTGAAATAGACAATAATTTGATGAGAAAAAATATTTGCAAGGAAGAGTTTTCTATTTCAATAAAATGCTTCTCTCTGGATATTCAATATGGATTAAAAGTCTAAACAGTTTATAGGCAGAACTAATATTTATATTTCTTTTAAGAAATGTTTCTTTTTTATATTTTTTATTTATTTTTGAGAGTAGAGTTACAGACAGTGAGAGGGAGAGACAGGGAGAAAGGTCTTCCCTCCATTGGTACACTCTCCAAATGGCCACAACAGCCGGAGCTGCACCGATCTGAAGCCAGGAGCCTCCTCCGGGTCTCCCAGGCGGGCGCACGGGCCCAAGGACTTGGGCCATCTTCCATTGCTTTCCCAAGCCACAGAAGAGAGCTGGACTGGAAGAGGAGCAGCCGGGACTAGAACCAGCACCCATATGGGTTGTCGACACTGCAGTCGGAGGATTAACCCATTGCGCCACAGCACCAGCCCCGAAATGTTTCTATTTTACCAAAAAACTGACTACACTTGATGATCATGATCTCTGCAACTTACTATAAAATTCTTAAAACAGAAAAATACAACGGGACAGTGGGATGTGAGCTAAGATGACAAATATACAATCCAGAGAACAGTCCACTGTTAATCAAAATAAGAATCCATAATCCAGAAATGACTATCATAATTGTCTCTACTATCTATGTTTCAACGAACAACTGACCCTCTGCTAATCACCATATTGAATGTCAGAAAAGGCTTCATGGATATAAATGAACTAGCATGATAAATAAAAATGGGGTCCCATTTATGAAATAAAAAGCACTTAAATACAGATTGGTTAAAAAGTAAAGATTTGGTCCAATCTTTCATGAAAATAACCTGGGAATCAACAAGGGTACGGATGCTTCTCTAGCAGTTGATGCTTTTCTCTAAACTGAACATTCTGCTACTAGCTGTGAAATATGGAGGATTCTGTCTCCTCATGCTGGCTATGAAGGAAGCACAATTCTCCCTCAAGTGACCCACAGCATATCTGAGGACACAGAGATGGAGTTTTCCCAGGTCCCAAGAACTGCCTGTACCTGCTTGTCAGCATTTAGTAAATTTCTTTTTGTGCAACAGAATTTGGTCTGAGATATGCTTTCATTAGAATCTAAAAATGAGGTTGTAAGAAGTAGCTTGTCCCTACTTCAAATTTCTTTTTTTTTTTTAAAAAAAAAAGATTTATTTTATTTATTTGAAAGATGGAGTTACAGAGAGAGGGAGAGAGAGAGAGGGAGAGAGAGAGAGAGAGATCTTCCATCTGCTGGTTCACTCCCCAGATGGCCGCAACGGCCAGAGCTGAGCCGATCCGGAGCCAGGAGCTTCTTCCGGGACTCCCATGTGGGTACAAGGGACCAAGGACTTGGGCCATCTTCTTACTGCTAGTCCCAGGCCACAGCAGACAGCTGAATCAGAAGAGGAGCAGCTGGGACTTGAACCGGCGCCCATATGGGATGCCGGCATTTCAGGCCAGGGCTTTACCTGCTGTGCCACAGCCGGCCCGCCTACTTCAAATTTCTTTGGAGGCTACCATTACCACCTAAAAAGAACCTAAGAGTACAGCAGTATCACACTAGCTCAGATCAGTGTGGAATAATAGTAAGATGAATCAAACACTTAAGAATAATCTTATTCACAGCTGTAATCTTGATAAATATAAAATTTCAAATTCAATATGACTATTACTATCAAAGAGATTTTTAAATAATACTGAGTTTGGAGCAGGTACATGGGAACATATGATAATCAACCAAAACACATGAAACAGTAAGTCAGCAGAACTAGTATTTAATTTTGGAAAGACCTAGCAACATAGTCACATGGAAAGCTGTTTATAGTTTTTCGTTATAGTTTATTAGGTAAAACACACAGATATAACTACACAGAGAGAACAACCAGAGGGATAGTATCAAGAACCCTAACAAAGCACTATATTTATAAATAAAAATTTACTTTTTCTAAAATCCCTAAACAAGCGAACTGAAAAGAAACAGTCCTGCAACAAACCTAAGTATATATAGAAAACTTTGTAGATGACAGAGATTACACTTTAAGTTGGAGGAGAAAAAGATGAGACATTCAATAAATCACTCTGAGAAAACTAGCTTTTCATTTAGACCAGAGATTAGATTCTCATAGGAAGCTATACATAAAAATAAGCTACATAATGGATACAAGGTTTCCTTTTAGAGTGATGAAACTGCTCTGAAACTGGACAGTGGTGATGACGGCAAAATACCATGAATGTACTAACTCCCACTGAATTGTGTACTTCAAAATGGTGAAAACAGTAAATTTAATATTACATGTATTTTACTATAATAAAAATGATATGTGGCAGATATATTACAGAAAGTAAGTAAGAAAGGTCAAGTTTTAACTACATGATACAAAAATAGGGGAAATGTCTGTTTGACCTCAGGGTAGAAAAGGTTTTTCTCAGTAAGATGCACGGAGTACAACTATTCCAGCTGCATAACAAATCATCCTAAAACTCAGTGGCTTTAACAACAATCAATTATTTTGCTCAAGAATCTGGAATTTAGGCAGGGTTCATCAACAACAGCTGGTCTCCGCTGTATACTATGTCTTCTGAGATGGCTTTACTGGGGGTGGAGAATCCATTTCCAAGATGGCTCACTCATGTAAGTGGCAAGTTCCTACTGACTGTGCATTGCTGTCCACATGGAACTTTTGTAGAGCAAGGGCTTTCTCATAGGATAGTGCTTATATTCTAAAAAATCCCAAGAGACAGGATATGGAAAGTTGTCTGTTTCTAAATGTCTGTGCTCCCAAACTGGCACAATACTACTACTGTGCAAAGACTCATAGAGACAGCCCACGAAAATAAAGATCCCTATGATGGGAAGAATGTCAAAGAATTCATAAAGGAAAAGATGAGCACATTTGACTGCATCAAACTTTAAACCCTAGTGTCACAAAGGTAAAACATGAGATGGTTTGAATAAAGGGGTCATTTGTAACATATGTAACAAAAAATTAATACCCAGAATATATATAAAGAATTATAAATCAACAAGAAAAAGATAAACAAACAAAAAATGGATAAGGAACATGAACAATCAATTCATGGGACAGGAAAATTAACTGTTTAAAAGACATATGAAAAAATGTTTTAACATTTTTTAGTGGTTAGGAAAAAGTAAATCAGTTCATCTGTGAGACTATCAAAATAAAGTCTAAAAAAAAAAAAAAACCTTCAAGAGGTAGTCATTTGACATAGTAAGATGCTTGTTGGAATGTCCTTGTCCCACATGCCCACATGGGAGTACCCAGATTTAACTCCCAGTTCTGATTCCTAATTCTAGCATCCTGCTAATGTTAACCTTGAGAAGCAATGATGATGGCTCTAAGTAACTCCTATCATGTATCTGGGAGACTTGGATTGAGTTCCCAGCTCCTGGCTTCAATTCACCAGCTATTGCAGGTATTCAGGGGAGTGAACCAGCAGATGGGAGCTCTGTCTCTCAATAAAACAGAAAATGTATATACATTCTTCAACTCAATAATTAAGCTTCCAGATAATATAAGGGAAACAAATGAACTTGTCCTCGAGAGATGTATACAATGGTAAAACTACCAAAGGCTCATTAATAAGTATAGATTATAGAATGATAGCTTACAGAATATCTCAGTATTCCAAAAACACAACACTGAGTCAAAATGTTACCAAAAAAATCAAATAAGCACTTAAAAATGTTTTAAATAAAACATATGAAAAGCAGTATCATATATTCTTTATGGACATATAGTTAAAAAAAGTGAA
Source organism: Sylvilagus bachmani (assembly GCA_015711505.1). Classification (NCBI taxonomy): domain Eukaryota; kingdom Metazoa; phylum Chordata; class Mammalia; order Lagomorpha; family Leporidae; genus Sylvilagus; species Sylvilagus bachmani. Next base: position 6,065 of record JADBBT010003486.1, on the reverse strand, counting down.
TTAAAGCATATACTCCCTATTTAAAACAATAGTTGTCTCTGGAGAGACAGGTATAAATAGTACTGGGTAGTTGAGCAAAGAAAATATACCAGAGCAAACTGACTGTTCACCACACACCCCCTTTACGGTGGTGGCTATGAAGCCAAGAATTACATTTCCCAGTGCTCCTCCATGTAGTGGGATCATATGAGCAGAAACAAGCATGTCACTTGAAGCAAGGGAACTTAAGCAACAAGAATGCTGTCTACAGTCTCTTTCCTTCTCCATCAGCCTGATACATGTGAGCACTGTCACCTTGGAAACTACATGTTAAAGAAGCCACGGTGCATAACAGAGAAGGAGTCTGAGCCTTTGTACTGCTGCCTGGAATGTCAGCAATCAACCAGAACAGTCACAGAGCAGGGTTATATGAGTGAGAGATAGTTTTTTACTAAGCCATTCGAATTCAGGGAATTATTTCAACTAACATCACCTAACTATACAAAATGGGCTTGTTATTTTTTGAAAAATTTAGTTATTAAAATTTTTTTTGATTAAAACAGAAGTCTGAGAAAAAAGGTCAGTCTATTAATTCTAAAAGTGGTGAACACTCAGGTAAGTTATTATACTATTTTTATGTAGTGGTATCATAAAAAGAGGTTTTATTAAGAAATACTTAAGAGTTTGCTAGTCCTCTAACATTTTATTGGAATATTTTATTTTTCACTGAAGTTCATATTTTCCTTGTGGCATTATGCTCTCTTCTGCTGTGGCTACCCAAGTTTTTTCCAGATTGTAAATATTTGTTTCACGTCAAGGATATAACTCAGTGTACATGTACCACAACAAAACTTTTCTTTTTTATTTCCATGTTTATCTAGATAAATGTGAAACTTCATCAATTGTTAAAATAATTAATGACTTCAAAAATTTAAAAACTACATAGAAAAAAGAAAAGGAACAGTCTAAAAAGTTGTGAGAGAATAAAAGGATAAACAAGTCCAGATAGGTGATCCTGTGGAAATTAAAAAAAAAGAACATTTCTAAGCCTTTAACATGTGCCAAATACTATATCATTATTTTAAATTCTAACTCATTTAGTCCTCACAACTTGACAGTGTACATACTGTAAAGCTCCATTTTACAATGAGAACAGAAGAGGTTGAGAAATTTTCTTAAAATTATTAAATCAAATGTGTATTAAGGACAAATCCAAAAGGTTCTAACACAACTTCAAGGCAATATTTGCTTACGTTAAGATAGAAATCAAAAACCTTCTTTGATCCCATTGCTCCATTTATTACACCAGTTCTACTGCTTACTATTTTCTAAACATCTCATGAACCCATTCCTTTCTTTACATCCTTCATGTCATTGTTCAAAGTTAAACAATGAGAATGCCATGCCTTGGTAAGCAGTAAGCCCAGCAATTAGACATCGACATCCCCCACTGGAGTATAGATGTTTGATTCCCAATCTGGCTCCTGATTCCAGCTTCCTATTAATGCAGACTCTGGGAGGCAATGGTGATGGTTCAATTAACTGAAAGCTTCCACCCATGTGGGAGACCTGGATGGTGTCCTTGGCTCCTGGCTTCTGTTCCAGACTAGCCCCAGCCACTGTGGGGCATTTGGGCAGTGAACCAACCAATGTGCATTGGTTCTCTCTCTTTCAAATAAATTACATACTTTTTAAAAACTCATACCTTGACTATGGCAATAATCTGTTACCTTTCTTCTGAGTTCATCTCATCTTTATGAAAACTTTCCATCTAAAAATCATCAACTATATCTGCTATTTGAGGAATCTAAATAAATGTTACCTACTGGGGATCTAACCACTTTGTTTCCTTACTTCTCAGTTAAAACTACTTCAGGCAGACAGTGCAGTACCTGGCATATTGTAGAAACTCAGGAAACTATAATAGTGCGTTTGAAAAACAAAATTTATCAAACTAATTTTTACAAAGGAGCTAAGCAATTTCAGAGGTTAAATTATTTAACAAAAATAACTTGGGAAATTGTTTATAGCCCTTGTCTATATTCCCACTATTAGGGTCTTTTGCTTTTTACTTGTTAAGCTTCTTATCTGATGAAGTATTAAGCCTTTTTACTATAATGTAAATTTAAAATATGCCATCTCAAAAACTAAAAAACAAAAAGGGAGAAGGAGGGAGTGAGGGAAAAAGGAAATATCATTATATTTTTAGAACTATCTACAAAGCAAATAGAATCTATCAAAAACCAAATAAAAATTAAAATTTTAAAAATGTAGAAGTAGAAAAAAATAACTTGGGAAGTGGCAAAATCAGACTTGAACCCAGGTTTTGGCTGACTCCAAAACATATATATATATATATATATATTCTAACTTCCTGCTAAGTATCTTTTCCCAAGCTAAAATTCCAAAAACAAATTTCTGAATAATAACATTTGAGGTAATGAAAAACATATTATGGTTCTTTTTAAATTTAGCAAAAGGGCGAATCTTTAAGTAGTTAAGACTTTAAAGGTAAATTGTTCTAAAACACACATCTACAAACTTCTGATGTATATAGACCTACAAACTAAAGAATGTTTTCCAGTATAGATTATTTTACCATACATTTCACTGCAGCTGAACACTCAAACAACAGGAACTGGAAAAGCTCAGTAACACTTAGAAAATCCAGTTAATGGTAAGTTTTTGCTCTACTACACTGTAGTGTTTTTGAATCATTATTTTAACACTTGTGTGTGCTTGAAGTAAAGAAGAAACTGATATTGTAACATCTTCTTTCCTTGTCTGTACTACCCTCCTATCAAAAAAGATCTGATACATTTAACCAAAATCCCATTTAATATATATTCTGAGGTTTGAAATCTTATAGAAAGAGAACTAATTTGTCAAAACTAGAGCTAACTATTGAAACCATCACCAACTGCATATTAAAACATGTGTTCTCTGTTCAACATAACCTACTTGGGAAACATCCCTACAATGGCAATCTCTGAATGACAAGATTAATTTCCTTCTTTTCAAAATCTTTTAAAAAATATTTTAACTACTTTATTTGAAAGGGAGGAGGGGAGAGGAAGAGAGAGATCTTTCAACCACTGGTTGAAACCCCAAATGCCCACAACTGCTAGGGCTAGCCAAGTCAAAGCCAGGAGCTCAGAACACAATCTGGGTATACCAGGTGAGTGGTAGGGACCCAAGTACTTGACCCATTATCTGCTGCCTCCTAGGGTATGTATTAGCAGAAAACTGGAATCAGCACTGGAGCCAGTTCTCAAATCAAGATACTCTAAAAGGGACGTGGGCATCCCAACTGGTGTCTTAACTGTACCAAATGCTTATCTCTACTTCTCTTCCTTTTGTTCTTTGTGTAACTTATAACTTTTCTACCTTTAAAGTAAGGGAAAAAACATTTATCAGGGAGTCACTAACTGTATACCTGCCAAATGATCACTAATCTAATTAAAATGATAAGCTTTCTTGTAAAGGCATCATTTCAATTTAAAACTTCAGAATGCTCCCCATGTATTAAAATATCAGTTTAAGTAAACAGACAAAAAGTACAATTAGTAACTTGGTACTTGTTTTCTTTATTAACAAGTAGTACCCTTACACTTGGTAGATTATAAAAAAATATAACAAGATGCAGGGGCAGGCATCTGGCATAGCTGTTAAGATGTCTACATTCTGTTTTGGACTGCTTGGGTTTGAATCCCAGCTCTGCTCTCATAACCGGACTCCTACTAGTGTGGAGTAGGTGATGACTCAATTAGTTTCAGTCCCTGCCATCCATGTAGGAGACTTGGATTGAGTTCCTGGCTGCCCGATATCTGAGGAGTGAACCAGCAAATGGGAGGTCTCTGTTAGTCTCTCACCTCTCAAATAACAATAGTTTTAAAAAGAAGCAGCAGAAAAACTGGAAGGGATCATGTTTTCCATTGTATATCGATGATGACTGCTTCCTTGGAAAATCCCAAGTAAAGTGGCTAAGTATTACAAACCATAAATTCAGTTGGGTCACTGGGTACACAATTAACCCAAAAAAATCCAGCAATTTTCATTTACGCAAGCAAAAATTAGTATGAACACTATAAGAGAAAAGATACCACCAATAATAATCAAACAAAGATAAAACACTTTGGAGTAAACTTAAAACATCTATACCAAAAAGCCTTTTAAAAATTGTGATCTACATGTCTTTTCTTATGCCAATACTCTACTGTGTTGATTACTGTAACTCTGGAATAATAACTAAAATCAGATTTTTAAAAAAGTAATATTGTTTTGGCTGCTTTAGATCCTTTGTCTTTTCATATAAATTTTAAAATCAATTTGCCAATTTTGGGGGTTTTGACTGTGATTGCAATGGATCTATGGACCAACATGGAGAGAATTGGCATCTTTGCAACACTGACTCCATCCTTGAACACAGTAGCACTCTATTCATTTAGCTCTTCTTTAATTTCTGGTTGTAATGATTTGTATTTTCATTATAGAGATCTTACAACTTTTTATTAAAAATATTCCTAAGTACTTTTATATTATTGTATACACAGTTTTCAAAATTCCATTTTCTAGTTCCTTTCCAAATGCTATTACATATTTCTTAGTTATAACTCTAGCTAGGACCTTCAGATGTCATGTTGAACAAAAAGTGAAAATGAACTTCCATAGATACCATATTCTTTCACAATAGAGTTTGATGTTATAAGGTTGTTTTTTTTTTTTAAATAATCATTGTAATCAGCTTGAATGAGTTGCTTTCTATTCTGAGTTTGCTTTAATGTTTATCATGAATGGGTGTTGAATTTTATCAAATGCATTTTTGTTTTTCTGATCACATGGATTCTTTATTCTCCCAATATGATGAATTATGCTGATTGTTTTTTTTATGCAATAAATTAAACTCATATCCCCAGGATAAATTCCACTTTGGTCCTGATGTACTATCCATGTAAGAATATGCATTTTAGAATTGCTGTCATTTAGTTACAGACTTCTGCACTGATGTTCATAGTATATATTGGTCTGTAGTTCTCTTGCTACATGTTGATGTTGATAGCCAATATTTACCTTCAATTGTCATTACAATGTGATAGAGTAGGAAATCAAGAGGGATAGGATGTGTTTACTCATGTTGGACAGACATTAAAGAAATGAAAAAAAAAACATTAATGATTCAGTGTAAAGTTTCACAGATCTTGGAGTGGCAAGATGGTGGAATAGGAAGGGAGCACACCGATAATCTGGAGAGAGACAGTTTAATAAAAGTGGAGATACTGCAGGTTCAAGGAAGAGTAGGGGAAGAAACAGCAGAGGAAACTCTTCCGGAACTAGTGATTCACAGTGGACCTGCATGGAGAGCGTAGGAGCCAGCAGTTCGGGACACCAGCAGCAGACTCAACACACCAGTGCTGAAACGCGAGGTGAGCCGAACCTCAATAGCCCAAGACACCAGCAGGGAAGCGGAAAGAGGAGACTAGAGCGAACAAGGCTTGAAACCCTGTGGGGAAAAGTTCACCAGGCTAACTAGGAGAGAGAGAGAGAAAAAAAAAAAAGTGACCCATATGGACACCAGTTTCTCTCTCTCTCCACCCACCTCTCAAAGGTGAGCAAGACAAAGAGCAGGCGCCATTTTGGACATACGTCATAAGCAGGGCGACCTCAGGTCTGCACCAGCCCTGAGCCTAGCAGAAAAACCTGACTCTGGGCAGGGGTGTGTGTGTGTGTGTGTGTGTGTGTGTGTGAGTGAAATAACAGGAGATTAGAACCTAATGAATGTGTGGTGCTAATGAACTGAGACTGTGAAAAAAGAGACGGTGGGGGAGAGAACTCACAGAATTCACCACGTGAGTACTCTCCAGAGATGCTACAGTTAGGTAGCCTTGGCAGCCCAGTGGGAGACAGCAGGAGAATTTGAGCCCACACTGAGGGCTGCAGGGATTCCCTCTGTGGTCCTTGGGAAACAGCTTCCGATCTCTGGCTCCTGTGGGTATATCATTTGCCTGCTAACCACCCCCAATTCCATTCAGCTGTGCGGAATTACTTCCCTTTTGAATCAAAAATAAAGAAAGAAACAGAGAGAGATT
>JADBBT010003485.1:0-11452 GCA_015711505.1 Sylvilagus bachmani | reverse complement strand
CTTCTTTGATGGCCCGATCTTTCTGCTGGGATCTCATTCACAAAGATCTTTCATTTAGGTTTTATTTTTTTGCTGCCAGAGTATCTTGGCTTTCCATGCCTGCGAAACTCTCATGGGCTTTTTAGCCAGATTGAGTGCCTTAATGGCTGATTCTGAGCCAGAGTGCTGTTTAGGACATCTGCCATTCTATGAGTCTGCTGTGTATCCAGCTTCCCATGTTGGATTGTTCTCTCCTTTTTAATTCTTTCGGTTAATATTAGCAGACACTTGTCTTGTTTATGTGATCCCTTTGACACTTAATCCTATCATGATCAATTATGGACTGAAACTGATCACTTTGACTAGTAAGATGGCATTGGTACATGCCACCTTGATGGGATTGAATTGGAATCCCCTGACACCTTTTTAGCTCTACCATTAGGGGTAAGTCCCAGTGAGCATGTGCTGAACTGTACATCTCCTCCCTCTCTTATTCCCACTCTTATATTTAACAGTTTTTCAGTTATACTCCTAAGGATAATTGTGTGTCAATTAAAGAGTTCAACCAATAGTATTATGTAGAACAAAACATTACTAAAAGGAATAAAATAGTAAGTTGTTCTTGGACAGACAGGACAAGGGCTGATCAAGTCATTGTTTCTCATAGTGTCCGTTTCAGTTCTACAGGTTTTAGGTGCTCAGTTAGTTGTCACAGATCAGGGAGAACATATGGTATTTGTCCCTTTGGGACTGGCTTATTTCACTCAGCATGATGCTTGCCAGATTCCTCCATTTTGTTGCAAATAACCGGATTTCATTGTTGTGGTTTTATTTTGTTTTGTTTGTTGCTGTATAGAATTCTACAGAGTACATATCCCATAACTATTTTATCCAGTCTTCTGTTGATGGGCATTTAGATAAATTCCATGTCAAAGTTATTGTGAATTGAGCTGCAATAAACATCAAGAGCTGCAGACAGCTCTTTTGTTTACCAATTTAATTTCCTTTGGGTAAATTCCAAGGAGTGGGATGGCTGGTTGTATTCTAGGGTTATATTCGGGTTTCTGAGGAATCTCCAGACTGACTTCCACAGTGGCTTTACCAGTTTGCATTCCTACCAACAGTGGGTTAGTGTCCCTTTTTCCCCACATCCTCGCCAGCATCTGTTGTTGGTAAATTTCTATATGTAAGCCATTTTAACCGGGGTGAGGTGAAACCTCACTGTGGTTTTGATTTGCATTTCCCTGATGGCTAGTGATCCTGAACATTTTTTCATGCGTCTGTTGGCCTTTTGGATTTCCTCTTTTGAAAAATGTCTAAGGAGGTCCTTGGCCCATCTCTGAAGTGGGTTGTTTGTTTTGTTGTTGTGGAGTTGCTTGATCTCTTTGTAGATTCTGGTTATTAAGCCTTTATCAGTTGCATAATTTGCAAATATTTTTTTCCCATTCTGTTGGTTGCCTCTTCACTTACCTGATTGTTTCTTTTGCAGTACAGAAACTTCTCAATTTGATGTAATCCCAGTTGTTAATTTGGACTTTGACTGCCTGTGCCTCTGGGGTCTTTTCCAAAAAGTCTTTGCCTGTGCCTATATTTGCAGGGTTTCTCCAATGCTCTCTAATAATTTGATGGTGTTAGGTCGTAGATTTAGATCTTTAATCCACGTTGAGTGGATTTTTCTGTAAGCTGTAAGGCAGAGGTCTTGCTTCATGCTTCTGCACATGGAAATCCAGTTTTCCCAGCACCATGTGTTGAATAGACTGTCCTTGCTCCAGGAATTGGTTTTAGATCCTTGATCAAATGTGAGTTGGCTGTAGATGTTTGGATTGATTTCTAGTGTTTCTATTCTGTTCCATTGGTTTATCCATCTGTTTCTATACCAGTACCATGCTGTTTTGATTATCACTGCCCTTTAGTATGTCTTGAAATCTGGTATTGTGATGCCTCCAGCTTTGTTTTTGTTGTACAAGATTACCTTAGCTATACGAGGTCTCCTGTGCCTCCATATGAATTTCAGTATAATTTTTTCCAGATCTGATAAGAATGCCTGGTATCTTGATTGGTATTGCTTTGAATATATAATTGCTTTTGGGAGAATAGACATTTTGATGATATTGATTCTTCCATTCCATGAACATGGAAGAGTTTTCCATTTTTTGGTATCCTCTTCTATTTCTTTAAGGTTTTGTAATTCTCATCATAGAGATCTTTAATGTCCTTGGTTAAGTTTATTCGAAGGTATTTGATTGTTTTTGTAGCTATTGTGAATTGGATTGATCTTAGAAGTTCTTCCTCATCTGTGGCGGCATTGCCTGTGTATACAAAGGCTGTTGATTTTTGTGCATTGATTTTATATCCTGCTACTTTGCCAAACTCTTCTATGAGTTCCAATAATCTCTTAGGAGAGTTCTTTGGATCCCCTAAATAAAAAAATCATATTATCTGCAAAGAGGGATATTTTAACTTCTTCCTTCCCAATTTGTATCCCTTTAATTTCTTTTTCTTGCCTAATGGCTCTGGCTAAAACTTCCAGAACTATATTGAATAGCAGTGGTGAGAGTGGGCATCCCTGTCTGGTACCAGATCTCAGTGGAAATGTGTGAAGCATCTATTCTACATGCTCCAAATTTCAACATCATTGGTCAAAGCTGATCTTAGTAAATAAACATTGAGAATAAATACATCAAGATGTAAGAAATACCAATCCACTGGAAATCATGGGAAACATTCAGCAAATAAATCATATACCAGCACAGAAATGTGGCTCCAACTCTGTCTCTTCCATCCAAATGAAGAATTGGGAGCCCTGGGCTTCCCCTCATCCACACAGTGAAGAGTCTCAAGCAATCTTCACCTGATACAGGTATTTACTTGCCAAGAATAAATGCAAATATTAGTGAAAACATTACTAATCACAATAGAATAAATCTTACCCATTGGATTTTTTAAAAAAAGATTATTTATCTGAAATAGTTACACACAGAGAGATGGAGAGGCAGAGAGAGAGAGAGAGAGAGAGAGAGAGAGAGAGAGAGAGAGAGGTCTTCCATCCACTAGTTCACTCCTCAGATGGCCGCAACCACCAGAGCTGCACCAATCTGAAGTCAGGAACCAAGAGCTTCTTCCAGGTCTCCCACATGGGTGCAGGGGCCCAAAGACTTGGGACATCTTCCACTGCTTTCCCAGGCCACAGCAGAAAGCTGGATTGGAAGTAGAGCAGCCAGGACTCAAACCAGCGCCCATAAGGGATGCTGGAATTGCAGGCAGAGTCTTTTACCCACTATGCCACAGAGCCGGCCCCTGGATTTGATCTGTATGTTATTGTCATGACTGAAATCTGCAGCGTCACACTGCAAAGATAATGAGCAGCTGTGCCTGGGATCTGAGGGAAGACCTTATAGATGAGATGGGGAGTGAGTTTCCTCTCATGCAGTTGAAGGCTGCTGGAAGACGCTGCTGAGAGGAATTGTGAGGTCACCTCCATAATTTATCAATGATGCCTGCCAAGAGCACAGGGTGGCTGTGAATGTGTGGCAAAATGGTAGTAATATGGCCTACAGGTACCAATGGAGAAGGCAGAAGGCTATGCCTAATCGCCCACAGTTTCTTTGATGAATGCCTGTTTTTTTTTTTTTTTCCTACTCTCTGAGCCTTGGTTCGTGCTGGCTCCTCCCTTGGCATGACCTCCTGAGCCTGGCTGCCCTGCTGAGTCGCTCTGCAAGTTCTCAGTAATGACAGAAGTGTGACTAGAGATGGATAATCCTCCTGTTTCTGATCCTGAACAAAACAATTAAGGAAATGTAAAACTGGGACAAAGCACACAACAGAACTGAAAACGAGCCATGGGGTTACCAGAAAGTTCAAGAAATATCTGCTGGATACAGGGCAGGCAAGTTCACATTGAAGAACGGCAGTCTGGATAGGCAACGCATCATATTGGGAAGGAAGCATGATCTCTCAGAAGATTAAGGGGAAAATATCACAAATACTCTTAGGTTGTAAAGGCAAAAGCAGGCTATGAGATGGTTGTGTGGAGGAGGAAGGAAGGTTCCTTTCACTGTGGGAAGAGGGCAGTTGTGGGGAGAAAGAGGTACTTCAGAGTAAAGGCTGCTTCACCGAGCCAAGAGCCAGCAGTGCAATGAGATTGTACAAAGTGGCTGAAACCCAGCTGGTATTGGAACCAAGCTATGTGGAGGAGCCAGAAGCCAAATAGAGTGTCTGCCTGAAATTGTGACACATGTTTATTTTTTTCCCACAAGTACATTCTTATTTGTTTAAATAAAAGCAATATGAAATAAAGGAAAATCAGATATATATAAAACAAAAGTCTCCTCCAACTCATTACCCAACATACATGTATACCTACCCAGTGAAATTTCCAAAGATAATTTTCATAGTTTGGTTTATATTACTCCAAGCATGTTTCATGAAGGTATAAATTTGTACTCATAAAATAAATGGGCTCATACTATTCTGAAATCCGATGCTTTATTTAAAAATCTATTTTGGATAGCTTTTCACTATAGCAAATTCCAATCCTTCTCCTGGATGTAGACAAGTATACCATTATAAGAATTACCACAATATAACTAATTTCTAATTTATGAATGTTTAAATTGTTATCACTATTTCTTCAAATATAAACAATATACATATGAGTGTATGTGATTATTGTTAACGGATGAATTTCTACAATAGAGCCATTTGCTTAGAGTATGCATATTTTTAATTGCAATTGAGACATTGTCAAATTCATTTTCCTTCCCACAATTTAGGAGAGCATTTCCCACACATTGGCTGTACTGAAGATCATTAACTTAAATGTCTAACAGCATAATACTGCTCAAAGCAGGCATGCTACAACTATATGAGGAAATACACACAGCTATTTAAAATTATAGTGCAGGGAGCCAGCATTGTGGCGTAGCAGGTAAAGCTGCTGCCTGCAGTAACAGCATCCCATGTGGGTGCCTGCTCGTGTCCCAGCCACTCCACTTCTGATTCAGCTTGCTGCTAATGCACCTGGGAAGGCAGTAGAAGATGGCCCAAGTCCTTGAACTCCTGCATCCTCATGGGAGACCCAGAGGAGGCTCTGCCTCCTGACTTCAGTCTGACATATCCCCAGCTGATGCGGCCATTTGGGAAGTGAACCAGAGGATGGATGATCTCTGTCTCTCTCTATTCCTCTCTCTCTGTAACTCTGCCTTTCAAATAATAAAAATACATCTTAAATAAAATTATTGTATAAAAGAATGATCATAGGACCTCTGCCACGTGTTCAGTTTGTATGCACACTGGCAGTTGGTCGACCTCTGCAAGTTTATTTTCTCTGAATACATTCGGTCTGGCTGTGAGTTCGTGCTCTGTCTTCTCTCTATCCTGCACTCTTCTTCCTTACATGTGGTGCTCCGTGCAAGGCAGCACCAATCTGCATCCCTTTTCCTTACACCCAGTGCAGTGCCTGGGTTAGAGTAAGTAGAAGCTCAATTAAAGTTTTCTTGCAGAAAAAAAAAAAAAACCCAAGACTATTTGGAGGAATTGCTATATACATCTTTCCTCCAAACCTGCGTTCACTTGTCTAACGAGCAGAAAGCCAATCACTGACATTGGGTTGGGGTGGTGGAAAATAGTAGGTATTTATGTGCCAAGTGCAGAACAAGAGCCAGGAAGTTAATGTTTCATTCTCAGGCTCCTGAGGAGTTGAGGTAAAGGTGTTTATTGAATGAAGTTGGGGTTGAGAGGTGCATGTTCCACTCCTGTTCTAGTTCCTAGTTGGTCAGTGGTGCCCGTTGTAGGGAAGGGGCCACAGAGTGGAGAGGATATGGGATATGAACTTGTAGCCAGAACAAAATTTATTCTCAGATGTGGATGACCAACTGCCAGTGTGCACACGTACTGAGAACATGGTGTAGGACCCAGACCTCAGCAGGCTGGGCCTTTTTACATCTTAGGTGGGCTAAGGATCCAAAGGGAAGGGGTGGGGGGGAGAAAGAGGTGAATTCTACCATGCATATTTGGCACCAGCTTTTGAACCTGGAAAAATGCAGAGGATGGGGCGGGGGCCACCACAGGGTATGAGACTGAATGTCTCTGAAAGAACACAGGGATTAGGAGTAGGAGCTAGAATGGCTGAGGATATGTCCTTGTTCCTTCACTCATGGCCTTCCTCTGGTCAGCCATGTGGTGTTCTTCAGGGAATTTTAGGATGGCTAAGGGGGCTTCAGTCAGTCTGGCAGCCACATGCAGTTCGCTATTGCCTTCTGACCTGGGCAGAAATTGCACTGAAGCAAGACCCTGTGAACCAATACTGATCACTGAGATGTTAATTACTGGAGAATTTTCCTAGGCCAATTGCACCACTCCTTCCATTAGGTAAATTCTTTCTGCACAGTCCCTGGAGAAACAAGGCCTATTGCTCCACCAACACCAGCCAGGAAGCCAAACGGATACTTCCTACCTATACAGATTCAATTGGGACCACTGTGGCAGGGTGGAGCCCGCCTGCAAGCATCACTTCATCCAGGACACCTGGTTTCCCTGATTTGGGGCCCTGGATCCAGCATGTGGACCAGAGCTGGCTCAAAGAGCAGGTCCTGAATGTGTCCCTGTGCAAAGAGGATTGTCAGCGCTGGCAGGAGAACTGTCACATCTCCAGCACCTGCAAGAGCAACTGGCACAGGGCTGGAAATGGACCTCAGGATTTAACCAGTGCCCACGTGGGAGCTGCCTGCCACCCTTTCATTTCTGCTTCCCTACACCTGCTGCTCTGTGCGAAGAGATCTGAAGTCATTCCTACAAGGCTAGCTACTACAGCAGAGGGAGCAGGACCACTGCATTCAGATGTGGCTCAACCCAGCCCAGGGCAGCCCCAATGAGGAGGCGGCCAGGTTCTATGCTGAAGCCATTAGTAGGGCTGGGCTCCACAGGGCCTGGCCTCTCCTGTCCAGCCTGGCCCCAGTGCTGCTCTTTCTGCTCAGCTGAGTGCCTTTTGTATCTCATACTTGGATATCCCTCCCCTGTTCAGCCCCATGGCTCCCAACTATTGTGTTCCTGCTCCATGGCAGGGCCACTGACAGCCAGTTCAAATAAACCAGAAACTCAATAATAATAATATAATAATAATACTCATAGTGTTAAGGGAAAAGATGCAAAAAAGAATATGTAATATGATACTGTTCTTATTAAACCTTTCTGAGCTTTTGTTTCTTCACTAATAAAATGAGAATAATAGTGTCCATATTCATTTGTTAGGAAAAATTATATTCATGAAAAAAATAAAGTTTCTGATTAAGTATAAGATTCCTTAATTGAAACCACTACTGACATTTCCCCAAACCCCCTAAATCAACAGTATAATACAGGCCAAACCCACTGGGTTTGGGACATTAGAAACCAACCAGAGGCTCAGTAATGGAGCAGTTTTTGCTCTGCGCACAGGCTGTCTGACGATATTGGCAAACGTGGGGATCCCAGGCAGTTATGACCATGTGCACAAATCTGCATAGGGTGTGTTTTCTCCCAAGAGATCTCAGAACCACCTTTTTCTCAATAATTTCAACCTACCACTCCCAAGAGTGCTCACCTTGGCCATAGAGTTGTCCTAACCACCTAGTCTGGGATTGGGTTCCTTTCCTTTCATTCTTCAGGACACCTGAACACTCACTCAGTGCTTCGCACAGTTATTTTAATGCATGATACATTTATGTCAGCTTTGAGTTACACAGCTTTGCTCCAAGTTGCTGCCTACCCATTTAACCTGTTTAATCTTAGGTTAGTTATTTAACTTCTATGAGCCTTGATTTCTTTATCTGAAAAATGGAGACACTTGAATTTATCTTACAAGGTTAGAAATGCAAAGTACCTTACACGATGCCTGCAACAAAATAAGATTGCAATATTATTCACATGTTACTGTTAACATTATTTCTGCTATTAGAATGCAGAGTACTTCAAAAAGTTCATCAAAACTTAAATTCAAGTAGTTTATTTTAATGCAAAAATTTTTTGAAAGCCATGCACTTTATCATAATATGTATTTTAATTAACTTTTTTTTTCAAATGTTGATCTTATTTGAAAGACAGAGTTACAGAGAGGCAGAGGCAGAGTGTGAGAGAGAGGTCTTCTATCCACTGGTTCACTCCCCAGATGGCCACAATGGCCAAGGCTGCACTGATCCAAAGCCAGGAGCCAGGAGCTTCCTCTGGGTCTCCCACGTGGGCACAAGATCCCAAGGACTTGAGCTATCCTCCACTGCTTTCCCAGGCCACAGCATAAGTTGGATTGGAAGTGGAGCATCCAGGACTCAAACTGGCGCCCACATGGGACGATGGCACTGCAGGCAGAGGCCTTGCCCATTATGCCACAGCGCTAGCCCCTAATTAACCTTTTGAAGATCACTGATATGCATGGATTTTTGCACCAAAAAGATTCCAATTTTCCATGAACTTTTTGAACTACTCATAATATGCTCCTTAAATGTAGTGACTAGATCTTTTCCTCATCAGATTCGATACAGAATACTTCTAAATACATTCATCTGTATCTTTCATAAACTTGGCTCTGTACTATTTTCTGCTGACAATTTTTATATAAGCTCATACTCAGCAAACACTGTGAAAATAATGGAACATCAAAGATTACAGATGAAAAAGCAAATACTTCTTTGGAGATAAAAGGAGGAGATGGGAAGTTGAAGTGGGAGAGAACATGTAGAAGCAAAAGAACATACATACTTCCCAAAAAATCTTGCAATAACCTGAGACACCCCTCACGAGGCCATGGTGTATAAGAAGGAGAAAAAAATAACATCCTCACAGCAGGGTACAAAACATCAAGAGCTCATGCAATTCTCGGATTTGTCATATGCAATATAGGTTATATATAATTAAATTCATACATATTTAAATCCACAGAAACAAAAGCCCAAGTTGCACACTTTGGCATGTGCATCTCTCTTAATCAACTGGGCAAGTGTCATTCAGATCTGAACAAAACATCTGGACTAACATTTGACTTAATGATGTCAGAGAGTCTCAAAGCAGTTTGCACTGAGTGAAGCAAAACAACACCTGCAGTCTCCAGGGTGTTTGTACTCAGAGGACAGGTACTGAAGCAACACTGAAAACTTGCAGCTGTGGTTCTTGGTGTTAAAATGATTTATGCAACCTTAAACACATCCTGCATTTCATGTACTCCTATTGACGTGTTTTTAGCCCAATCACTGAATAAATGAGTGGCGTGTTTTTAAATAATAACGTTCCTCCTTTGTAGCTGGTAACAAGCTGCATCTGGGCAGGGCCACTAATTGGCCATTTTAAAGACACGTGGGGCCAACAAGATCTCCTAAGCAGTGATCAACAAATCTGATACTTTTAACACAAAAGAGAACATTGGTGATTAATAATAGAATGTGTCTATTCTGTTACATATTTAAAGAGCTGTATTTTAAAGGGTAAAAGGAACATAAAGGTTTCATCTCCCTACATAAAGCACATATTAGAATATAAATTATATATTTTAATGCTCTGTTCTTAATAGCAAATTACTTAGAATGTATGTTGTGTAAAGTTGTTTGAACCCACTAAATGCTTTGATATGAAATTGCTCCTGGAAATTAAGTTCATTGTTTAATATGGATAGATCAATGGAACAGAATAGAAACACTAGAAATCAATCCAAACATCTACAGCCAACTCACATTTGATCAAGGATCTAAAACCAATTCCTGGAGCAAGGACAGTCTATTCAACACATGGTGCTGGGAAAACTGGATTTCCATGTGCAGAAGCATGAAGCAAGACCTCTGCCTTACAGCTTACAGAAAAATCCACTCAACGTGGATTAAAGATCTAAATCTACGACCTAACACCATCAAATTATTAGAGAGCATTGGAGAAACCCTGCAAATATAGGCACAGGCAAAGACTTTTTGGAAAAGACCCCAGAGGCACAGGCAGTCAAAGTCCAAATTAACAACTGGGATTACATCAAATTGAGAAGTTTCTGTACTGCAAAAGAAACAATCAGGTAAGTGAAGAGGCAACCAACAGAATGGGAAAAAAATATTTGCAAATTATGCAACTGATAAAGGCTTAATAACCAGAATCTACAAAGAGATCAAGCAACTCCACAACAACAAAACAAACAACCCACTTCAGAGATGGGCCAAGGACCTCCTTAGACATTTTTCAAAAGAGGAAATCCAAAAGGCCAACAGACGCATGAAAAAATGTTCAGGATCACTAGCCATCAGGGAAATGCAAATCAAAACCACAGTGAGGTTTCACCTCACCCCGGTTAAAATGGCTTACATATAGAAATTTACCAACAACAGATGCTGGCGAGGATGTGGGGAAAAAGGGACACTAACCCACTGTTGGTAGGAATGCAAACTGGTAAAGCCACTGTGGAAGTCAGTCTGGAGATTCCTCAGAAACCCGAATATAACCCTAGAATACAACCAGCCATCCCACTCCTTGGAATTTACCCAAAGGAAATTAAATTGGTAAACAAAAGAGCTGTCTGCAGCTCTTGATGTTTATTGCAGCTCAATTCACAATAACTTTGACATGGAATTTATCTAAATGCCCATCAACAGAAGACTGGATAAAATAGTTATGGGATATGTACTCTGTAGAATTCTATACAGCAACAAACAAAACAAAATAAAACCACAACAATGAAATCCGGTTATTTGCAACAAAATGGAGGAATCTGGCAAGCATCATGCTGAGTGAAATAAGCCAGTCCCAAAGGGACAAATACCATATGTTCTCCCTGATCTGTGACAACTAACTGAGCACCTAAAACCTGTAGAACTGAAACGGACACTATGAGAAACAATGACTTGATCAGCCCTTGTCCTGTCTGTCCAAGAACAACTTACTATTTTATTCCTTTTAGTAATGTTTTGTTCTACATAATACTATTGGTTGAACTCTTTAATTGACACACAATTATCCTTAGGAGTATAACTGAAAAACTGTTAAATATAAGAGTGGGAATAAGAGAGGGAGGAGATGTACAGTTCAGCACATGCTCACTGGGACTTACCCCTAATGGTAGAGCTAAAAAGGTGTCAGGGGATTCCAATTCAATCCCATCAAGGTGGCATGTACCAATGCCATCTTACTAGTCAAAGTGATCAGTTTCAGTCCATAATTGATCATGATAGGATTAAGTGTCAAAGGGATCACATAAACAAGACAAGTGTCTGCTAATATTAACCGAAAGAATTAAAAAGGAGAGAACAATCCAACATGGGAAGCTGGATACACAGCAGACTCATAGAATGGCAGATGTCCTAAACAGCACTCTGGCTCAGAATCAGCCATTAAGGCACTCAATCTGGCTAAAAAGCCCATGAGAGTTTCGCAGGCATGGAAAGCCAAGATACTCTGGCAGCAAAAAAATAAAACCTAAATGAAAGATCTTTGTGAATGAGATCCCAGCAGAAAGATCGGGCCATCAAAGAAG
>JADBBT010003484.1:0-11453 GCA_015711505.1 Sylvilagus bachmani | reverse complement strand
TGAGCAATCTCAAAACTGACTTCCATAGTGGCTTCACCAGTTTGCATTCCCACCAACAGTGGGTTAGTGTCCCTTTTTCCCCACATCCTCGCCAGAATCTGTTGGTAGATTTCTGAATGTGAGCCATTCTAACTGGGGTGAGGTGAAACCTCATTGTGGTTTTGATTTGCATTTCCCTGACTGCTAGTGATCCTGAACATTTTTTCATTTCACATGCTGAGTGACAGTGAATGAAACAGGACAGGTAGACACAGAGAACCCCCAACTACTGGTAATCTGCCAAGGTCTGTGGAGCCAGGAACTCAATCTGCTACTCCCACATGGACAGACAGATTCCAACTACTTGGTCCTTGTTCTGCTGCCTCCCAGGGTGCGCATCAGAAAGAAGTTGGAATTAGGAGTGGGGCCCAGACTCAAACACAGGCACTCCTATTTGAATTATGGGCATCCTAGCAGCTGATTTAACTGCTTCACCAAATGCCCACCAATGAGTTCATATTTATATCCTATAACATTGAGAATATAAAAAAAACACATTTGATTATAAACATTTTACACCACACATGTTTAAACATATCAGTGACAAAAAATTAGATCAAGGCTTGACACAAATGATTTAACAGAGATCATGTACTTCATCTTTGCATGTCCCAGGGTTCTTAGGTTAAGTTTATGGTTTATATCACCCTACATATCCAGTAGAGGTAATAGTGACGTATCTGACCAGTAAGGTCACATAGAATGAAAATACACACACATTCTGGAGTCTGCAAACTCAACACCAGGGACTTGATGATTAGATCTCAATGATGGTGCATCCAAGAGATGATCTGAAAAGTCAGGCCAGAAATGCAGTCTGTAAGGCTAAGTGCACCACATCAGCTGCATGTATGGGACAGCCACTAAGTATTCATTCCATCTGCTCCAAGATGTAACAAAAACTGGCATATATTTGCAAATAACTTCCAATGTGTGTAAGGTTAAGTCATTGGAAATCATGGAGGAAAGAATTCTGAATGAAAATTCACTCCAAGGAATGTACATTTGGCAGTTTATGAAAGGAGAGAAATGTGGTAGGCCTACAGGTCCTCTGGTGAATAAAAAAGGGTCCCTCTCTTTCATGATTTTATGCTAATTGTGAAATTTGGATTTTATTTTTATTTGCATTTATTATTTATTCATTTGTTGTAAGGTAGCTTTAAACAAGGAGACAGAGATATAATAGTCTAGCTCCAGGTTCACTCCCCAAGTGAGAGCAATGCTCAGGGTCCTGGAAGAAGCCAGGAGCCTGGAATTCCACCTCAATTTCCATGTGAGTGGTGGGCACCAAAAACTGGGGCCATCCTCCTTTTCCTTCACAGGTACGTTATCAAGGAATTTGAGTGGGATGTGGCAAACCTGGATTCAAATCCATGCTCATGTTTGATTATGATGAAGCACGAAACAGTACAATCAGCATCACAAATGTGGCCGTCTACTGGTGATTTTTTAAAATGCTGGCCAGAGCAACTATAATTCCCTTACATCTGAAGTGTTTGGCCATGAAAAAATCAGAGCAGAATGGTAGTGTTGTTGGGTATGAAGCATTCCACTTAATTTTACTGGTCCAGAGTTTTGAAAGTTTTGTGCCTAAATGCATTGCACTTCTCTAGACCCATATCAGGTAGTGAAAAATCTCTTGTATACTTTTTGTTCACCCTGTGGGACTGGAGCAGGATTCAGTTTGCATTTTCCAGTCCCTAGACTAACGCTGTTAGTGTTAAGCCACAGCACCAGTTCCAGTTTCCTAGCAGACCTGAAGAAGGGCCCACCCACACCACACAGTTCTAAAGCTACAGCAATTGCTGCCATACCCCAGCATCACTCAGCCTTATTGGTACAATAAGAGGACAGCCACCTCAATCTCCCTCAGAGCCTGAACAACACCCTGGCTATCACAATCCCCAGGGTGACTAACACAGAACCCTCTCTGGAATTAATATGCACATTCGAGGAAATCCACAATAATCTCAAAGCCAGACTTCTACCCCAATGCAGCAGACTAGACTTCTGTGCTATAATGTTTAGAAATAAATATCACTGAATGAAAAAAAAAAAAAACAAAACACTAGACTATCCTTTTTGGCACACTGAGAGCTAAAGCCAAAGCAACAAGCCAAGTGATACTGTGTGGGGCCAGCACTGTGGCACAAAGGGTTAAAGCCATGGCCTGAAACACCAGCATCCCATATGGGCGCCAGTTCGAGACCCAGCTGCTCCACTTCCAATCCAGCTCTCTGCTATGGCCTGAGAAAACATTAGAAGATGGTCCAAGTCCTCAGGTCCTTCCCTGCATCCATGTGGGAGACTCGGAAGAAGCCCTGGCTCCTGGCTTTGGATTGGCACAGCTCTGGCTGTTGCAGCCATCTGGGGAGTGAACCAGAGGATGGAAGACCTACCTACCTACCTACCCCTCTTTCTCTCTCTCTCTCTGCCTTTACTCTCTCTGTGTAACTCTTTCAACTAAATAATCTTTTTTAAAAAAGATACTGTGCATTCCATGTAAACCATACACTGTCTTCCAATAAAAGCTACTCCACAAGGAAGACAGCACTATTACACCAAGTGCACAGGCACTAGTATACAAAGAACAGGAAACATGAAGAAGCAAGGTAGCATGACAGCTCCAAAGGACTCAACAGTTCTCCAGAAATAGGTTTTGTACTGAAGGAGATCAGTGAAACGCCAGAAGTAGAATTCAAATCATGATTGTAAGCATCTTTCCTGTGATGTAAGATAATACATATACACAGATTGAATAAATTGGTAAATCAATGAGTGACCTGAATGAAAATGTTATTAAAGAATAGAAATCGTTAATAAGACATAGGCAGAACCTTTTGCAGATGAAATATTCAATCAGTGAAATTAAAGAAAAATATAATTGAGAGTTTAACAGTAAAATAAACCAGATGGAGGAAAGAATTTCTGACCTGGAGGACAAGACATTTGAAAAAAACACAATCTTAGAAAAATGAAAAGAATGCAGCAAATCTAAATAAAATATAAGATACTACTTAATGACCAGTTATTCATAAATATTGTTATTTTATTATTCTAATAATCACATTCTTCAAACAAAAAGGACAAATGATTTGAGAACCTACTAAATGAAATAATTCCTGAAAATTTCACAGATCTTGGAAGAGATGCTGATATGCAGACATAAGAAGCACAAAGGGGTCTGGTGCAATGGTGTAGTAGCCTGAGCATCTGCCTGTAGCATGGGTGTCCCATGCAGGCACCAGTTCATGTTCCAACTCCTCCTCTTCTGATCTAGCTCTCTGCTTATGGCCTGGCAAAGCAGTGGAGAATGGCCCAAGTACTTGGACCCCTTTGCCCACATGGAAGATCTGGAGGAAGCTCCTGGATCCTGGCTTTCCATGGGCCCATCTCCAGCCACTGCAGCCATTTGGGGAGTGAACCAGCAGATAGTTCTCAAATAAACAAATTTTCTTTTACAAAAAAAGAAGCTCAAAGGACCTGAAATAGGATCAGCCATTAAGGATATTCTCCAAGGCATACAGTAGTCAAATTGTCAGAAGTTAAGTCACGGCGAGAAACTTAAATAGAAGAGCAACAGAAAAGGGACACATTAAACTAACAGCAGTCTTCTCAGCAAAAACCGTATAGGCCAGAAGAGAGTGGGATGCTTTACTCAAGATCTTAACCCACAACAAAACATAAACCTTCAAAACAAGAACACTATACACAATGAAGCTACCCATTAGATGGGGAGGGAAAATAAGGTTTTTCTGAGATAAACTAGACAAAAAAATTCTGGAAAAGAGTCCTGCATTAGAAGTAAACATGAAAACAAGACACAATCAAATTTTATGCACAGCAGATATAATCAGTATCCAACTGATTAAAATTACAGTTCTTACTTCTTATCAGTACAAACCTCACATGCAGTTAGATCAAATTTTCCAAATTTAGCTTGGCTGAATGGATGACCCTACCCTACCCATGATATGCTGCCTACTGAAACTTATGTCATAAATACACATAGACTGAAAGTGAAGAGCTGGATGAAGATACACCAGGCAAATGGAAATCAAAATGAGCAGCACTACTATCCTCTTATCAGATAAAACAGACTTTAAATGAAAAAATGTAAAAGAGACAAAGGAGAATATAATTTGATAAAAGTTTTGATTCACCAGGAAGATATATCATAAATATATGCACCCAACATAAGACAACCCAGATATATACAGCAAGTACTATTAGAAATAGAGAGAGACAGACATCTATACCATAACAATTGGTGAATTCAGTGCCCCATTCTCATCAATGCACAGATCCAAAAGGCAAAAAATTACAGAGACATCACATTTGAACACACTCTGAAGCAATTGAACCTAACAGATGTTACAGGATCTTTCCCAACAGCTACAGAATACACATTCTTCTCATCAACAGATGAAAATTTTATTGGATAGGAAATATATTAGGATATGAATCAAGTGTCAGTGAACTTACAAAAGAGCAATCAAAACATCAACCCAAGTAACTGGAACAAAAGACTTATGCAATAAAGCAAAGGTGGTGTTAATAGTGAAGTTTATAACAATTAGTGCCTACATCAAGAAACTGGAAAAGCAACAAATATCAATGCATCTCAAGGACCTAGAAATTAACAACAAACCAAATGCAGAATTAAAAAGAGAAGAGAAATAGTTAAAATTAGAGAATAAATTTTAAAAAATGAAAAAATACAAGAGAAAAGGAGAGCTGGATTTTGGGAAAAAAAAAAAAAAAAACAAAGAGAACTGATAAACTATTGGTCCAACTAACCAAAAAAGGAAGACCCAAATCAATAAAAAGAGATGAAAAATGAAATATAACAGAAACTACAAAAATAAAAAGAATTATCAGGAATTACTACAAAGAGCTGTATGCCAACACGTTGATAAATCCAGAAGAAATGGATAGATTCTTAGCTATATACAATCTACCAAAATTGAGTCATGACTACATAGAAAACCTAGATAAGAGATTGAATCAGTAATGAATAACCTCTTAACTAAGAAAAGCACAGGACTGGGGCCAGTGCTGTGGCACAGGTTAATCCTCCGCCTGCAGCACCAGCATCCCATATAGGCGCCGGTTCTAGTTCAGCTGCTCCTCTTCCGAGAATGCAGAAGATGGCCCAGGTGCTTGGGCCCCTGCACCCACATGGGAGACCAGGAAGAAGCACAGGATCAGCACAGCTCTGGCCGTTGTGGCCATTTGGGGAGTGAACCAATGGAAGGAAGACCTTTCTCTCTGTCTCTCCCTCTCACTGTCTGTAATTCTACCTCTCAAATAAATAAAAAAGGAAAAGCGCACAACCGGATGGCTTTACTGCTGATTTCTGCCAGATATTTAAAGAACTAATTCCAATTCTTCTTTCCAATTCTTCTCAAGCCATTCAAAACAATTGAAAGGGAGAGAATCCTCAGGAACTGCTTCTATTATGTCAGCATCACCTTAGCTCCTAAACCATAAGAAGATACAACAGAGAAAGGGAACCATAAACAAATATCCCTAATGAACATAGATGCAAAAATTATCAATAAAATACTAGCTAATCAAATCCAACAACACATCAGAAAGATCATTTACCTGAACCAAGTAGAATTTCTTCTTGGTGTGCAGGGATAGTACATTTGCAAATCAATAAAATTAACAAATTGATAAAAAAAAACATGATTATTTTAAAAGATGCCAAGAAAGTATCTGATAAAATACAACATCCTTTCAAGATGAAAACTTAAAGGAAATTGGATATAGAAGGCACATTCCTCAATACAATCAAGGCGATTTATGACAAATCTACAGCCAGCACCTTATTGAATGGGGAAAAGTTGGAAGAACTCCCAGTATGATCCAGAACCAGACAAAGATGCCCACTCTCACCATTGTTAAGCAATACAGTCCTGGAAGTTTTAGCCAGAGTCATTAGGACAGGGAAAAAAAAATCAAAGATATACAACTTGGAAAGGAGGATGTGAAACTAATTTTATTCACAGATGGCATGATTCTATATATAAAGGAACAAAGATACTTCACTAATACTGGAAATCAATATTGGTTAAGTAGCAGGATATAAAATTAACACACAAAACTCAATAGCCTTTGCATACACAGATGCTGCCAAGTTGAGAAAGAACTTAAGTTTAACCCAATCCATAATAGCTACAAAAAATTAAACATGGAATAAAATTAACCAAGAATGTCAAATATCTCTGATAAAAGCTACAAAATAAGGAGATAAAGAAGACATAAAAATTGGAAAAATTTTCCATGTTCATGGATTGGAAGAATTAATATCATCAAAATTTCCATTCTACCAAAAGCAATTTACAGATCCAATGTGATTCCAGTCAAAAAAACAGCCACATTCTTCTCAAATCTAGAAAAACTATTCTAAAATTCATGTGGAAACACAAGAGACCCAAACAGTTAAAGCAATATTATACAACAAAAGCAAATCCTGAGGCATCACGATATCAAGACAAACTACATGGCAGTTATAATCAAAACAACCAGGAACTGACAAAATAAATGTGTAGACCAATAAAACAGAATAGAAACCCAAGAAATCAATCCACATATCTATAAACATCTAATCTTTGACAAAATAGCTAAAATCAATCCCTGGAGCAATTCTCTTCAATGATTCAGAATATGAATATAGAAATGCCATATGATCCAGCCTTACCACTCCTGGGAATTTATTCAAACAAAATGAAATCAGCATATGTAAGAGTGATCTGGACCCTTGTGTTTATTTCAGCCCACATTGGAAGAACAACAAGAAGGAGGGTAGGGTGGAAAGTAGCACTATGTTCTTGTATCTGAGTATAGGAAATACATGAATGTGTATACCTTAAATAAAATTAAGTATTAATACTAAGAGAAAAATTAAAAGAGCAAAAGGACAATAAAATTTGATAGAAGTTTCAACTCATCAAGAAGATATACTCTCCTAAATGTACATATGTCCAACACATGACCAGATATATGCAGCAAATACTGTGAACTAAAAGGGGGAGATAGTCACCAATACAGTCATACTGGGTGAATTCAATCCCCCACTTTCATCAATGTACAGATCAAACAGGCAGAAAATCAGTAAAGACACATCAGCATTGAAACATACTATCAAGTAAATGATCTAAGGAGACATTACAGGCTATCTCACCAACAGCTGCAGTATATACATTCTTCTCATCAACACATGAACATTTTCCAGGATAGACAATATATCAGGCTACAAATCACATTTCTGTAAACGTAAATAAAACTGAATCATACCATGTATGTCTCATATAACAAAGAAATAAAACTAAAAATCAACAAGAAAAAGAACATTCATAAATGTGGGGAAATTAAACAACATGCTACCAGTCAATGGGTTACCAAAGAAAGTAAAAAGGAAATCATAAACTTTGTTGAAACAAAATAAAAACACATCATATCAATACATGTGAGACACAGCCAAAGCAGATCGAATGACACATCCTCAAAGACTTAGAAAAACAACAGGAAACCAAAGTGCAAGTCAGCGGAAGGTGATAAATAATAAAGATCGAAGCAGAAGCAAATGAAATTGAAACTAAAAAAAAATTAGCTGGTTTTAAGACAATGGATGTTACAGATGCACCTTTATCCAGAATAGAAAAGAAAAGAGGGAAAAACTAAAAGAGGAAAAGGGAGACACTGCAATTGACATCACTGAAAAACAAAGGATTTTTTTTTAATTTATTTAGAATATAAATTTCCAAGGTACAACTTGTGGATTGCAATGGCTTCCCCACTGATACCTCCCCTCCCCACCGCTACTCTTCCCCCTTACCCACTCCCCCTCCCCTTTCATTCACATCTAGATTCCTTTTTCAATTCTCTTTGTATACAGGAGCTCAGTTTAGTATGTGTTAAGAAAAGATTTTAAACAAAGGATCTTAAGAAAGTCCATGTGCTAATACACTGGAAATCCTTGAATAAATGGATAAATTACTTTATACTTATAGCCCATCAAGATTAAATCAGCAACATGCAGATGATCTAAACAAACCCATAAAAAGCAACAAGTTGGGGGCCAGCATTGTGATAAGGAAGGTTAAGTCTCTGCCTGCAATGATGGCATTCCATATGGGCACTGGTTCAGATCCCAACTGCTCCACTTCTGATCCACCTCCCTGCTGATGGCCTGGGAAAGCAGTGGAAGACAATCCAAGTGCTTGGGCCCTTCCACTCATGTGGGAGACCTGGAAGAAATTTCTGGCTACTGGCTTCAGATCAGGCAAGCTCTGGCTTGATATTTCTCCCTCTATTTCTCCCTCTCCTTCTCCCTCTAATTCTCCCTCTCCCCTTTCCCCTACTCCCTCCCTCCCCCTCCACCTCTCCCTCTCTCTCTGTAACTCTGCCTCTCAAACAAATAAATGAATTTTTAAATTAAAAAGTCATATAAGAATGACTTAAAAAAAAAGGAATAAGATTGAAACAGTAATGAAATGTCTCCTGCAAGTAAAGTCAGGCACATGATGGATTTACTACCATATTCTATAAAACATTTCAAGAGGAACTTACTCCAGTACTATTCAAACTATTCCAAAATATTGAACATGATGGAACTCTGCCAAAATCCTTTTATGAGGCCAGGAACACCAATACCAAAATCAAACACACCACAAAATAAAGACTATAGACCTGTAAACTTGAGGAACAAAGATGCCAAGATTCACAACAAAATACTCGCAAACTGAATCCAAAACCACATCAAAAATATCATATATCACAATCGACTTGGATTTATCCCAGACTCACAAGTATGGTTCAACAAATGCAAATACACATCATAAATCACATGAACAAAATGAATAATAAAAACCATATCGTCATTTTAATACAAGCAAAGAAAATATTTTGTAATGTTCAACATACTACCATATTCAAAACTACAAATTCTGTATAGAAAGAACATAACTAAGAAATGTGAAGGCTATATATAACAGACCAACAGACAATATCATATTGAATGAGAAAAAGCTTAAAGCACTTCTCATCAGACGTGGAACAGCACAAGAATGCCCTCTTACATCACTCTTATTCAATATATTACCAGAAGTTTTAGTAAGACCATTTAGAGAGAAGAAAGAAAGTAGGTTTTTTTTCCATACAGTAATGATGGAAGTATTAGAAGAGAAATCAAGAAAGACATATCATTCACAATGTCCACGAAATAAAATACTTAAAAATAAATTTAACCAAGGAAGAGAAAGATCTCTTCAATGAAAATTATAAAACATTGATAAAAGCAATTAACAAGCCAACAAAAAAAATTTACTCCTTGTTCATGAATTAGAAAAGTCAATATCATTAAAATATTTATACTACGTAAAGCAGTCTATAGAGTCAACACAATCCCTATCAAAATATCAAAGGCATTATTAGAGAATTAGAAAAATGATCCTAAAATTCATGTGGGATCACAAAAGATCCAGATAATCCAAAGGGCTCTTAAGGGTTGGGAGAACATTCAAGCAGCAAGTATCACAATATCTGAATTTAAAACATATTACAAAGCTATGGTAATTTAAATGACATAGTGCTGGCAAAGAGAGGACACAAAGAATGTTGGAACATTCTATGAGTTTCCTGCTGCATTGCAAAGAAATCACTCAACAAAGAGGCAACACACAGAATGGGAGAAAATATTTGCTAACTGTGCAACTATTGAACAATTTTAAACAGGATCCATAAAGAGCACAAGAAATTCCACAACAAACAATCCAGTTAAGAAAGGGGTAAAGGAATGAACAGGCATTTTTTTGAATTTTATTTAATAAATATAAATTTTCAAAGTACAACTTTTGAATTATAGTGGCTTTTCCCACCCATAACCTCCCTCCCACCCACAACCTTCCCATCTCCCACTCCCTCTCCCATCCCATTCTTCATCATTATTTTCAATTATCTTTATATACAGAAGATCAATTTAGTATTTACTAAGTAAAGATTTCAACAGTTTGCACCCATACAGAAACAAAAAGTATAGAGTATGTTTGAATAGTTTTACTGTTAAGTCACATAGTACAACACATTAAGGACAGAGATCCTACATGGGGAGCAAGTGCACAGTGACTCCTGTTGTTAACAATTGACACTCTTATTTATAACATCAGTAATCACCCAAGGCTCTTGTCATGAGCTGTCAAGGCTATGGAAGTCTCCTGGGTTCGCCAACTCCAATCTTATTTAGGCAAGGCCATAGTCAAAGTGGAAGTTCTCTCCTCCCTTCAGAGAAAGGTACTGCCTTCTTTGATGATGCGTTCTTTCCACTGAGATCTCAGATCTTTCATTTAGGTCCTCTTTTTTTTGCCTCAGTTTCTTGGCTTTCCATGCCTGAAATACTCTCCTGGGCTTTTTAGCCAGATCGGAATGCCTTATGGGGTGACTGTGAGGCCAGAGTGCTGTTTAGGGCTTTTGCCATTCTGAGTCTGCTGTGTATCCCACTTCCCATGTAGGATCATTCTCTCCTTTTTAATTCTATCAGTTAGTATTAGCAGACACTGGTCTTATTCATGTGATCCCTTTGACACTTAATCCTATCATTATGATCAATTATGAACTGCAATTGATCACTTGGACTAGTGCAATGGCATTGGTACATGCCACCTTATTGGGATTGAATTGGAATTCCCTGGCATGTTTCTAATGCTACCATTAGGGGTAAGTCTGAGTGAGCATGTGCTGAACTGTATATCTCCTCCCTCTCTTATTCTCACTCTTATATTTAACAGGGATCACTTTTCAGTTAAATTTAAACACCTAAGAATAACTGTGTGTTAAAGAGTTCAACCAATGGTATTAGGTAGAACAAAAAAATACTAAAAGTAATAAAATAGTAAATTGTTGCTCAACAGTCAGGACAAGGGCTGATCATGTCACTGTGTCTCATAGTGTCCACTTCAACAGGTGTCATTTTAGGTGCTCAGTTGTCACCCACCGATCAGGGAGAATATATGAATTTGTCCCTTTGGGACTGGCTTAGTTCACTCAGCATGAGGTTTTCCAGATTCCTCGATTTTGTTGCAAATGACCGAATTTCATTTTTTTTTACTGCTGTATAGCGTTCTAGAGAGTACATGTCCCATAATTTCCTTATCCAGTCTACTGTTGATGGGCATTTAGGTTGATTCCAGGTCTTAGCTAAAGTGAATTGAGCTGCAATAAACATTGAGGTGCAGACAACTCTTTTATTTGCCAATTCAATTTCCTTTGGGTAAATTCCAAGGAGTGGGATGGCTGGGTTGTATGGTAGGGCTATATTCAGGTTTCTGAGCAATCTCAAAACTGACTTCCATAGTGGCTTCACCAGTTTGCATTCCCACCAACAGTGGGTTAGTGTCCCTTTTTCCCCA
>JADBBT010003483.1:0-11454 GCA_015711505.1 Sylvilagus bachmani | reverse complement strand
TGATGGGCATTTGGGTTGGTTCCAGGTCTTAGCTATTGTGAATTGAACTGCAATAAACATTAATGTGCATATGGCTTTTTTGTTTGCCAATTTAATTTCCTTTGGGTAAATTCCAAGGAGTGGAATGGCCGGGTTGTATGGTAGGGTTATATTCAGGTTTCTGAGGAATCTCCATACTGACTTCCATAGTGGCTTAACCAGTTTGCATTCCCACCAACAGTGGATTAATGTCCCTTTTTCCCCACATCCTCTCCAGCATCTGTTGTTGGTAGATTTCCGAATGTGAGCCATTCTAACCGGGGTGAGGTGAAACCTCATTGTGGTTTTGATTTGCATTTCCCTGATTGCTAGTGATCTTGAACATTTTTTCATGTGTCTGTTGGCCATTTGGATTTCCTCTTTTGAAAAATGTCTATTGTGGTCCTTGGCCCATCTCTTAAGTGGGTTGTTTGTTTTAATGTTGTGTCGTTTCTTGATTTCGTTGTAGATTCTGGTTATCAGCCCTTTATCTGTTGCATAGTTTCCAAATATTTTTTCTATTCTGTTCGTTGCCTATTCACTTTCCTGACTGTTTCTTTTACAGTACAGAAACTTCTCAATTTGATGCAATCCCAAATGTTAATTTTGGCTTTGAGTGCCTGTGCTTCTGGGGTATTTTCCAAAGTCTTTGACAGTACCTATATCTTGCAGGGTTTCACCAATGCTCTCTAATAATTTGATGGTGTCAGGTCATAGATTTAGGTTTTCAATCCATGTTGAGTGAATTTTTGTGTAAGGTGCAAGGTAGGGGTCTTGCTTTATGCTTCTGCACATGGAAATCCAATTTTCCCAGCACCATTTATTAAATAGACTGTCCTTACTCCAGGGATTGGTTTTGGATCCTTGATCAAATATAAGTTGGCTGTAGATATTTGGATTGATTTCTGGTGTTTCCATTCTGCTCCATTGGTCGATCCATCTGTTTCTGTACCAGTACCATGCTGTTTTGATAACTACTGCCCTGTAGTATGTCCTGAAATCTGGTATTGTCATGTCTCCAGCTTTGTTTTTGTCGTACAAGATTGCTTTAGCTATTCGAGGTCTCCCGTGTCTCCATATGAATTTCCACATAATTTTTTCCAGGTCTGAGAAGAATATATATACCATGCCAACAGAAATGTAAAAAGAGCGGGTGTGGCCATCTTAATATCAGACAAAATAAACTTTAACACAAAAACTGTTAAGAGAGACAAAGAGGGGCACTATATAATGATTAATGGAGCAATTCAATGGAAGATATAATGATTATCAATGTATATGCACCTAATTATAGGGCACTGGTTTATTTAAAAGATTTGTTAAGGGACTTAAAGGGAGATTTAGACTCCAATACAATAGTACTTGGGGACTTCAATACTTCACTCACAGAAATAGACAAATCAACAGGACAGAAGATCAATAAGGAGACAGTAGATTTAAACGACACTATAGCCCACATAGATCTAACAGATATCTACAGAACTTTTCATCCTAAACAGAAAGCATTTACATTCTTCTCAGCAGTACATGGAACCTTCTCTAGGATTGAACACATACTAGGCCATAAAGCAAGTCTCAGCAAATTCAAAAGAATTAGAATCACACCATGCAGCTTCTCAGACCATAAAGGAATGAAGCTGGAAATTAGCAACTCAGGAATCCCTAGAGAATATGCAAACACATGGAGATTGAACAACATGCTCCTGAATGAACAATAGGTCATAGAACAAATTAAAAGAGAAATCAAAAATTTTCTGGAAGTAAATGAGGATAACAGTACAACATACCAAAACTTATGGGATACAGCAAAAGCAGTGTTAAGAGGAAAGTTTATATCAATAGGTGCCTACATCAAGAAATTGGAAATGCACCAAATAGATGTGCTTTCAATTCATCTCAAGGATCTAGAAAATCTGCAGCAAACCAGACCCACAGCTAGTAGGAGAAGAGAAATAATTAAAATCAGAGAAGAAATCAACAAGATTGAATCCAAAATATTACAAAAAATTAGCCAAACGAGGAGCTGGTTTTTTGAAAAAATAAACAAAATCAACACCACATTGGCCCAACTAACTAAAAAAAGAAGAGAAAAGACCCAAATCAATAAAATCAGAGATGAAATAGGAAATGTAACAACAGACACCACAGAAATAAAAAGAATCATCAATAATTACTACAAGGACTTGTATGCCAGCAAACAGGGAAACCTTTCAGAAATGCATAGATTCCTGGGCACATGCAACCTACCTAAATTGAACCAGGAAGACATAGAAAACCTAAAGGCCCTCCCAACAAAGAAAAGCCCAAGACCAGATGGATTCACTGCTGAATTCCACCAGACATTTAAAAAGGAACTAACTCCAATTCTTCTCAAACTATTCGGAACAATTGAAAAAGAGGGAATCCTCCCAAATTCTTTCTATGAAGCCAGCATGAGCATCATTCCTAAGCCGGAAAAAGATGCAGTGTTGAAAGAGAATTACAGACCAATTTCCCTGATGAACACAGATGCAAAAATCCTCAATAAAATTCTGGCCAATAGAATGCAAGAACACATCAGAAAGATCATCCACCCAGACCAAGTGGGATTTATCCCTGGTATGCAGGGATGGTTCAATGTTCGCAAAACAATCAACGTGATACACCACATTAACAGACAGCAGAAGAAAAACCATATGATCATCTCACTAGACACAGAGAAAGCATTTGATAAAATACAACACCCTTTCATGATGAAAACCCTAAGCAAACTGGGTATAGAAGGAACATTCCTCAATATAATCAAAGCAATTTATGAAAAATCCACGGCCAGCATCCTACTGAATGGAGAAAAGCTGGAAGCATTTCCACTGAGATCTGGTATCAGACAGGGATGCCCACTCTCACCACTCCTATTCAATATAGTTCTTGTAATCTTAGCCAGAGCTTTTAGGCAAGAAAAAGAAATTAAAGGGATACAAATTGGGAAGGAAGAACTCAAACTATCCCTCTTTGCAGATGATTAGATTCTTTATTTAGGGGATCCAAAGAACTCTACTAAGAGACTATTGGAACTCATAGAAGAGTTTGGCAAAGTAGCAGGATATAAAATCAATGCACAAAAATGAACAGCCTTTGTATACACAGGCAATGCCATGGCTGAGGAAGAACTTATAAGATCAATCCCATTCACAATAGCAACAATAAAAAAGTAAATACCTTGAAATAAACTTAACCAAGGATGTCAAAGATCTATAGGTTAACAATTACAAAACCTTAAAGAAAGAAATAGAAGAAGATATCAAAAGATGGAAAAATTTTCCATGCTCATGGATTGGAAAAATCAATATCATCAAAATGTCCATTCTCCAAAAATCAATTTATAGATTGAATGCGATACCAATCAAAATACCAAAGACATTCTTCTCAGATCTGGAAATTTGTAAATATTAAGACTGTGACATGTCATTTTAAAATTAATACCCAAGGAAAATCATAAACAAATATTGAACTCTAGTTATTGATGTTTGTGAACTACTTAGCAAGACATGTACTGATAGGTGTAATTTATCACAAGGTACATCAAAAATGAGACAAGTTAACATACATAGAGGGATGTACAGATTGATGGATATCAGTAAAATGTTAATGGTGGAATCTAATAGGTAGGTTAGTGTTTGCTGTAAAAGTTTTAATATTTTGCTGAATACTTGAAAGTTTTCATTAATAAATGGGAAGAATACAGAGCAAAGAGCAAGGAAAACAAAACACATATAGAGGATGACTGTAACCTGAAAAATACAAGCTGGGAGTACACATTGTGGTGCAGCATGTTAAGCCACCATTTAAGATTCCTGCATTGGAATGCTGGTTCAAGTCCTGGCTC
Organism: Sylvilagus bachmani; assembly: GCA_015711505.1. NCBI lineage: Eukaryota > Metazoa > Chordata > Mammalia > Lagomorpha > Leporidae > Sylvilagus > Sylvilagus bachmani. The sequence goes on along the minus strand of JADBBT010003483.1, from coordinate 7,571 downwards.
CTTTGCTCCTGATTCAGCTCCCTAGTAATGTGCCTGAAAAGCAATAGAAGGTGTTTCAAGTACTTGAGTCTCTGCCACCTTTTGGGAGACATGGATGAAATTTCTAGCTCATGGTTTTGTTCTGTCCCAGCCCTGGTTGAACCAGTGGATGAAAAATCAACCTTTCTCACCCTCACCATTTAAATAACTAAATAATAAATCTTTATAATAAAAATATCAGCTGAAAAAAGATGGAGAAGAAATGAGCTAAAATACTAAGTGATGAAAATTTTCATATCCCATACATTGATCACATTTTTTCTCTCTTTTTAAAATAATATCCAGGAGACACCAAGATGGCAGAATAGGGTGGGAGCTTACTGCTCTAGCCTGGGGAAAATAATTTTAAAAAATGTGGAAAGAGTTCAATCTCAGGGAGGAGTTAGGGAGAAAATGGCAGAGAAAACTCCATGCACATTAGAGGGACACTGGATCGATGTGGAGGGTATGGACACACACAGCTCAGGAACCCAGATTACAGAGGCCCAAGCCACTGGCAATAAAGCTGCGGGAAGAGCCTGGTGCTGAGTCCAGCTTGGAGCCCTGAGACTGACAGTGTACTTGCCAACCTAGAGAAAAAAAGGAGGGTGAACATTTCTTCTCTCCAATCACCTGGCACCAGCATCCTGTAACTAGCCAAGATGGAGCAGATGTCATTTTAGACATACATAACAGCTACACCATCTCATGTCCTCATGCCCAGCAACCAGCTGAGAGGAGATGCCTGAGTCTGCCTGAGAGAATTGTCAGAGGGCTGGGTGTTCATGATTGTGGGAGCTTTGTGTGTTGGGACTGTGAAAATACTGTGGCTGTGTGAGAGGGCTCAGGGTGTGGCTGGGCCTTTGGGTAGTCACTGTGGGTGGCTCCACATACTTGGGCTCCCTGATTCCCTGGTGAAGGTCATTGCTGTGGGATCCATGCTCACTCTGAGGACTGTGCAGATCCTTTGTGTGGTTTTTGTGGCAGTGTTAATGAAAATTATAACCCCTGGGGCTAGCAACCAGGCATTGGTCTCTTTGGAGGAGAGGAGATACAGATTAAACCTCCCCTCTGATAAAAAAAAAAAAGATTTACCATGCCTAACTTGGGAGACACTTTGGACACTCCCCTCACCATGGAGCACTGAACAGAGCTCCCTGGCCACACTCAGCACATGTCTTTGAAAGAGCAAATAATCCACTAATCCACAGAGGATTAGTCCAAAGATAAAAGCTATCACAGGAGGAAAAAAACAACAACAAGTACCTCCACAAATGCCTGAAAATAAATACAGCAATTCAATAAATAAGAATAAGGAAGACAACATGATGCCTCCAAAGGAACTCAACAACACTTCAATACTAGAATGTGAAAATGGAGAGATTGAAGAAATGCCAGAAACGGAATTCAAAAAATTGATTGTAGGATTACTTAGAAACAAATCCACAAATTAAAGAAGTCCACACATTACATAAATGAACATTTTTCCCATGAAACTGAGATGTTAAAAAGAAATCAGAATGAAATATTTGAAATGAATAATTCAATAAATCAAATTAAAGATGTGGCAGAAAGCCTTAACAACAGACTCAGTGAGACAGAAGAAAGAATATCTGAGTTAGAAGAAAAATCTCTGGAAATTTTACAGTCAGACCAAAAAAAAGAAGAAGCTAGAAAACAATGTTGAAGATTTTTGGGATACCAACAAATGACTGAACATACAGTTCTTAGGAGTTCTTGAAGGCATGAAAAGAGAGAATAGAATAGACGGCCTTTTTAGTGAAATAATTACAGAAAGCATCCTTAATTTGGAGAAAGAAAGGGAGGTCCAAGTACAGGAAGCACATAGAACTCCTAATGGACATGACCAGAAAAGATCTTCATCACAACATATTTTAATCAAACTCTCTACAGTAACATATAAAGAAAAGGTTATAAAATGTGCATGAGAGAAACAGATTACTTTCAGAGGATTTTCAATTGGACTCACAGCTGACTTCTCATCAGAAACCCCACAGGCTAGGAGAATGGTGAGATACATTTCTAGTTTTAAGAGAAAGAAAACTGTCAACCCAGAATACTGTACCCTGAAGGTGAAATAAAGACCTTCCATAACAAACAGAAATTGAGAGAATTTGTCATCACCCATCCCAGCCTTATAAAATATGTTTAAGTATGTGCTTTACACAGAAACACAGAAGCCTGGTCACCACTATGAAAGAAGGTGAAGGCTAACTTCCCCTGCAGGACCTCTGCCATCAAAGAGTTGTATTATGTCTAGGTGCTCACAAAAGATGTATCATTCTTGGGTGCTTCTTTAAAGTTAATTAAATTCCTAAAAAAAGTGAAATTGACTTCAAAATCTAATGACTTTGAACAGCCCATGTCTCAACTGTTGAGGAACAGGGTTTTTGTTTGTTTGATTTTTAAGATTTTATTTATTTATTTGAGAGGTAGAATTACAGACAGTGAGAGGGAGAGACAGAGAGAAAGGTCTTACTTCCATTGGTTCACTCACCAATGGCTGCAACAGCTGGAGCTGTGCTGATCTGAAGCCAGGCGCCACAGGTTTTTTTTATGCAAATTGTTTTAAATAGTCAGATGCCCTGTATTAGGTGGATATACATTTATTATAGTCACATTTTCCTGTTGAATTGATCCCTAAATCATTGCATAGTGCCTTAACTCTTAGTATAGAGTTGGTCTTCTGTGTATAAAGTTAATTGAAATTGGATCTTAGTGGAGAGTGGGACCGGAAATGGGGCTTAGAATGTAGGTGGGAAGGCAGGTATGGAGGGAAGAATCACTATATTCCTAAAGTTGTACTTATGAAATGCATGAAGTTTGTATTTCTTAAATAAAAGGTTTTGGGGAAAAAAAAGCAAAGATGAAGGCAGAAAATCTCCCAGTAAAAGTATAGAGGAAATCCAAAGTAAACAATAGGAATATTTGTGGGAAAATGGCAGGGCCAAGTTGTTACTTATCAATAGTAACTTTGAATGTAAATGGCCTCAACTCTCCAGTTAAAAGATACAGGCTGGGTGAATGGATTAAAAAACAAAACCCATCTATTGTTGCCTGCAAGAAACACATCTCACCAAGAAAGATAAATACAGACTGAAAGTGAAAGGCTAGAAAAAGATATTCCATGCTAATAGGAACCAAAAAAGAGATGGTGTAGCCATCCTAATAGCAGACGAAATAGACTTTAACACAAAAACTGTTAAAACAAACAAAGAAGGGCACTATGCAATGATTAAGGGATCAATTCAACAGGAAAATGTGACTAAAATAAATGTATATGCACCTAATACAGAGTATCTGACTATTTAAAACAAATGTTAATGGATCTAAAGGGAGACATAGACTCCAATTAAGTAGTTATGGGAGACTTCACTATCCCACTTTCAGCAATGGGCAGATCAACCAGACAAGAAAATCAACAAGGAAACAACAGTTAATTGACACAACAGACCAAATGAACCTATATGGGCTACCAGCATCACATGCTGTGGCTTAGCTCACAGGGGCATGGCACTGACCTGATCAAAAATTTTCATATACTTGTTAGTCAACTGTAGTACTTTTTTAAAGAAACATCTATTTAGGTACTTTGCCCATTTTTTTTGACAGGCAGAGTGGACAGTGAGAGACAGAGAGAAAGGTCTTCCTTTGCCATTGGTTCACCATCCAATGGCTGAAACTGCCAGCGCGCTGTGGCCGGCGCACCACGCTGATCCGAAGCCAGGAGCCAGGTGCTTCTCCTGGTCTCCCATGGGGTGCAGGGCCCAAGGACTTGGGCCATCCTCCACTGCGCTCCCGGGCCATAGCAGAGAGCTGGCCTGGGAGAGGGGCAACCGGGACAGGATCCAGCACCCCGACTGGGACTAGAACCTGGTGTGCCGGCGCTGCAAGGCAGAGGATTAGCCTAGTGAGCCGCAGCACCGGCCTGTCCATTTTTAAACTGGATTATTTGGCCAGCGCTGTGGCTCAAGGCTAATCCTCTGCCTGCAGTTTGGCACCCTGGGTTCTAGTCCCAGTTGGGGCGCCAGATTCTGTCCTGGTTGCTCCTTTTCCAGTCCAGCTCTCTGCTGTGGCCTGGAAAGGCAGTGGAGGATGGCCCAAGTGCTTGGGCCCTGCACCCGCATGGCAGACCAGGAGGAAGCATCTGGCTCCTGGCTTCGGATTGATGCAGTGCGCCAGCTGTAGCAGCCATTTGGGGGTGAACCAACCAAAAAGGAGGACCTTTCTCTCTGTCTCTCTCTCACTGTCTAACTCTGCCTGTCAAAAATAAATAAATAAATTGGATTATTTAAGGTTTTTGCTGATGAATTGCTTGAGTTCCTAATATAGTCTGGATTTCAATCTCTTTTTGGAGGAAAAGTTTGCTATTTATTCCCATTCAATAAATTATCTCTTGACACTGTTGGCTCTTTCCTTTGCTGTGCAAAAGATTTTAAACTTGTTGTAATCCTATTTGTCTCTTCCTGCTTTGGGGTCTTATCCCAAATAATCTTTGCCAATACCAAGGTCTTGAAGGTTTCCCCTATGCTTCTTCAAGTAGTTTTATAGTTTTCGGTCTCACAATTGATTTTTGTGCATGGTGAGAGATGAGGGGGTCTGTTTGGTTTCATTCTTCTGCATATACATATCCAGTTTTCCTGAAACCATTTATTGAAGAGAGTGTCTTTTCTCCAATATATGTTCCTGTCATCTTTGTTGAAAATACATGGGTTTATTTCTGGCTTCTCTATTCCGTTCTCTTGTTTTATCTGTTTTTATGCCAGTACCATGATTTTTGGTTACAGTTGCTTTGTAGTATATTTGGAGATCAGGTTTTATGAAGCCTCCAGCTTTGTTCTTTTGCTCAGGATTTTTTTTTTGATACTCAAGTTCTTCTTCAGTTCCATATAATTTTTTTTTTTTTTTGACAGGCAAAGTGGACAGTGAGAGAGAGAGACAGAGACAAAGGTCTTCCTTTTTTTTTTTAACTTTTATTTAGAATATAAATTTCCAAGGTATAACTTATGGATTACAATGGCTTTCCCCCCATATTTTCCCTCCCCCCCCACAACCCTCCCCCCTTACCCGCTCCCTCCACCCTTTCATTCACATTCAGATTCCTTTTCAATTCTCTTTGTATACAGGAGATCAGTTTAGCATGTGTTAAGTAAAGCTTTCGCCCACTTGCCCTCATATAGCAACACAAAGTGAAATTTGCCCTTGGTTCACCCTCCAATGGCCGCTGCGGTCAGCTCGCTGCAGCCGGCACACCACGTTGATCCGAAGGCAAGATCCAGGTGCTTATCCTGGTATCCCATGGGGTGCAGGACCCAAGCACTTGGGCCATCCTCCACTGCACTCCCTGGCCACAGCAGAGAGCTGGCCTGGAAGAGGGGCAACCGGGACAGAATCTGGTGCCCCGACCAGGACTAGAACCCAGTGTGCCGGTGCCGCAAGGTGGAGGATTAGTCTATTGAGCCATGGCACTGGCCAGTTCCATATAAATGTTATGAATGCTTTTTCTGTTTCTGAGAATTTCATTGCTATTTTGATGATTGCACTGAATTGGTAAATTGCCTTGGGTAGTATGGACATTTAACAGTATTAATATTTCTCAACCACAAAAATGAGATACCATTCCATTTTTTTTTTAGTGTGCCATTCTGTTTTTTTCATTGGTGGTTTATAGACTCCATGGTAGAGTTCTTTAACTTTCTTGGTTAATTTTATTCCTGGGTTTATTTTTTCTTGTAGCTAGTGTAATATAATTGTTGTCCTGATTTCTTTTCCAGCTTGTACATTATTGGTCTGTAGAAATGCTACTGATTTTTGTATGTTGATCTTATATCCTGTATTTTTAGTGAATTTTAAAAATAATTTATGAGTGTTTTTGTAATAAAGTCTTTGTGTATATATATATATATGTATATATATAATCATGATACCTGCAAACAGGAATAGTTTGAATTTCTCATTTCCAATTTGTATGACCAATATTTCTTTCACTTACCTAATTGCTCTGACTAGGACTTCTAGTACTGTGTTGAGTAGGAGTGGTGAAAGTGGGCATCCTTACCTTGTTCCAGGTCTTAGAGGAAATTCTTTTAATTTTTCCTCATTTAATATCATTTTGGCTTAAGGTTTTTCATATATGGTCTTAATTATGCTAAGGTATGATCTTTCTATATCTAATTTGTTAGCTGGTCATGAGGGATTTTGAATTTTATCAAATTATTTTCTTGCACCTATTGAGATGATTATGCATTTTTTATCCTTCATTTTGTTAATGTGATGTATCACTTATGGGTTTATATATGTTGAACTATTGTTACAACATTGGAATAAACCCCACATAATCATAGTGTGTAATCTTTTCGATGAGCTAATGAATTTGCATCACTATTATTTTGCAAAGAATGTTTGCATCTATGTTTGTCAAAGATATTGGTCTATAATTTTCTTTTTTTCTTGTTGTGTCCTTGTCTGGTTTAGTTATCAGAGTAATATTAGCCTTGCAGAATGAGTTTGGAAGAATTCTCCCATTTTTCTGGAATAATTTAAGGGGACCTGGTGCTAGATCTTTACAATTTTCTAGAATTCAACACCAGGGGCCAGTATTGTGTATGGTGCATCATGCTGCCACCTGTGATGCTGGCATCCTATACAATGCCAGTTCAAGTCCAGTTCCCTGCTAATGGCCTGGGAAAAGCAGCAGAAGATGGTTCAAGTATTTGGGCCCATGCCACCCGTGTGGGAGATCTGGAAGAAGCTCCTGGGCCCTGGCTTCAGCCTGGCCAAACCCTGGCTATTGCAGCCATCTATGGAGTAAATCAGCAGATGGAAGATCTTTCCCTCTCTCGGACTCTCCCTTTCTCTGTAACTCTGACTTTCAAATAAATAAATAAATCTTTTAAAAATAAATTAAAAAGCGGTAGAATTCAGTGACAAATGCTGACTTTGGATTTTCCTTCTGGGGAGACTTTTCAGTATTATTCAACTTTTTTGTCTTTATTAGTTTCTTTAGGCTTTCTATTTTTTTTTTACCTGAAATACTAATAATTTATTAAATTTAAAGAAACAGCTAGATGCATTCCTGATGAATCTATAAACAGAAAATTATGATGTACACTGTTGAAAACTGAGTGGAAATAACATACCACTACTTTATTGTGACTTACAGTTACTTCCATCTGTATTAATTATTAGCAAAATGTAACATGGGAACACTTAAAAATAACATTGTGTTCATTCTACTAATTTTCCACATATAATCTATGTTAAAAAATTTGTTCTTTCCATGATCATCTAATAAAGATACCTCTAATCTTTTTATAACTAGCTAATACACTTTCACATAATATCAATTGATTTTATTAACTTAAAGAAACCATTGTTTAAAAAACCATCATGCATTTGAAAGCAATCAGTATATTATTTCCTATTCAGAGAAAATATTTACTGAGTACCTCCTACTTTCAAGGACTAAAAACATGTTTGTTACCTTATTATCAAAACCATCCTTTTAGACAGCTAAGCATTTCTTATTTAAA
>JADBBT010003482.1:0-11454 GCA_015711505.1 Sylvilagus bachmani | reverse complement strand
TCTGAGTGTTGCTGGGGTACTCATTGGGCTATAATAATGGGTCATGAATCAGTTGAATGTAACTATTCACCACTAGAGGGCTTTGTAGGGTCAAATACATTTTCACAATTATTGACATCTGATTCCCCACTATTGTCTTCAGCTGCTCTTCTGGGGAAGAAAATCTGCTTCACTTGCAGGATACTTAAGTTCAGCACTGGAAGGAGGCATAATTGAAAGAGCCCACAGCTGAGATCATGGCATAAAGACACTTGCTTCCATGTGAGAATGACTGAGAATACTGTCTTGATGGGGTAAAACTCATCATGAAGAGGATCAGACACCTCTGCATCTCCAAGTGTATTTCTACCTCCCAGCTGTGAACACAGACTAGGGCCTCCCTTGAATAAACAATGATTCCATACTTCCATGTGGTGCTTCTCTGCTTAACATTGCCTGCTGAAATCGTGTTCCCATATACTTTTAGCCAGCATGATTTGTCTTAATTTTTTCACTTCTCCCTGACAATATTCAACAATTTGCACACTGTGCTCTACATTTGACACACTGACAGCACTTTCTTTTTGTGTGCACTATAAACCTGATAAATTGCTCTAACGATTTTTATTATTTCATCATTGCAAAAATTCCTGTATCATGTTCTTTAATGAGTTTGGCATAATACTGAAAGGTGTTTGACACTGAAGACACTGTGTTTTTGCTTGCTAGTATTACCTAGATTGGGAGTAGTGATATCCTCTGATTATACCTTCAAATTGAACTAAAGAGAGCCTTAAATCTAAAACAGGAATAAAATTGCTGATAGTGGAGGTGAAGCTGAAGAGAAGGAAGTCAAGATTGGGTACTCTGATGGTGTGAGTGAGCTGTTTATGGGTGATCTCTTCCTTATATAAAACCTGCTGCTGCAGGTTTGCCTATTTTTATGTACCACTCAGTAACCTTCTTTCACGTATCTTTAAGAATTCTGTCTCAAATTTCTCCCTTAATTTCACTTTCACAGTTATGGAAAACAAAGTTTTGAACAGAGCTGATGGTTATGGATTTAAATTATTTGCAGAAATTCTGTCTTGCTAATGCATGGATCACTGATGCTGAAAGTTTCCTCTTATCTCTCCCAGCAAGAATCCTTAATGGGCCACACTGCTGCTGGTGCTGTAGAAACTTAAAGTGCTGAAGGTGTAGTCCAAAATGGAGGCTGTCATGATGAAATTCTCTGACTGCACTATTTTAATATCAGGCAATTTTAATATCACTATTTTAATATCAGACCAGGGTTAACGCCAGCATCACTTACGTGCACTGCTTCAAGACCCGGCTGCAAACCTCAAAAGAACAAAAGTCAAACCCCCACAGTTGTAGGAAGGAGAAGAAGCTTGCTGCACCCGTGGAGAAATAGAGGGAGCCCCTGCCCTCAAGTCCACTCCCAGAGTCCCCAAAGTCCAGGGGAAGCAGCCTGGGCACCGGCCCTCACCCCCAGCTGTTGGAGAGGACAGAACACTCCCCCCAAGTCTCCTCAGTGAAAATCCTATGCCTGGGAGGGGTTGTATAGAGCTGTATTAGCCACAAGTGAAACACTCTTCCCACTCAGTATGCGAATGAGTCACAGGTTAGGCACTTGCAGTGTCTGTGAGCCCCATGGAATGTCTGCGAGTTATTTTTTCTTCTGTGAGTCAGATTCTGACCCTCTAAAAAAAACTGTTTTCAGGATTTAATTAATATAAACATTTTTGGTTGGTGCTTAATTCAGGTCCAGGCTTGGGTACAAACAGAAACCAGGTGGACATGGAAGGTCACCAGCAGAAAAGCTCTCTGAACACTGAGAACCATGGGGATCTTTAAGCAGAGCAGACAGAAGTCTTCTTACTGCCCACAACAAATTAAGGAGACCAGGATGCTGATGCTTATGACTGAGTTCAAAGGCAGACTGCGAAGTCATATAAATTTTATATAAAATATAAACATTCCAGAGTCTGCTGAGCTTTATTTTATAAATGGATTGATTATACATGAGCTCTCCCATAATATTTAGTAAATAGCTCAGTTTTCTCATTCAACAAATGTTCTTTACATGTCAGGCACTAGACACTATTCTAAGTATACGGGATGGAGCAGCAAAAAGACACACAATCAGGAAGGCTGCTTTTTAATAGGTCACAGACTAGATACAAGAAAATGAATAAAACATAGTGATGCCATAATAAGTGCTATAAAAACATAAGTTTGGGATATAAAAGCGCTGATTTGAGCACTCTGAACAACTCAATCCATTTCCTCCTAAAGTGTAGTATCCCCAAATGCTTGATCATGACGGGACATTTTATTTTGCTGAAAGGCAGAGTGACAGGGAAGGAGATTCACATACATGAAGGAGGAACAGAGGGGGGGGGGGAGAGACTTTCATTCATTCACTGGTTCCCTCCCCTGAATGGCTGCAACAGTTGAGCCTGGGCCAGACTGAAGCTAGCAGTCAGGAACCCCATCTGGATATTTCATGTGGGTGGCAAAGAGTCAAGTAATCAAGCCAGTATCTGCTAATTCCTAGACACAGGTTTAAAGGATTGGATCAGAAAGAACACAGCTAGGATTCAAGTTGGCACTCTGATAGGGGATGCAGGCATCATGTGCTGTACCACAGTGCCAGTCTCAGCAACTGAGTTTTATGTTTATGTCCTTGATGATTATTTCCTATTCCATTTTTGCATTGGAAACTGTGAATTAAACTGCAGTAGAAGGCAGAGAAAAGTTTATTTTCCTGAGAACAAATGTAGGCTTCACTCAGACTTGTTCCTGGAGGATATTTAACACATCTCAGGTTGTTTCTTTGGTTGACTTTTCTTCTAGATGTTCCAGTGTCTCGGGGTCTTTCACATATTAGTCTCCTTGTGCTCCCCTCTCTGGATTGTCTATTCCACGAGCGCTTGTTTCCTCACCTATTAACATCCTCCCACTGTCTCTAACTCTTCTCATTTTGTAAATGAAGCCATAGGATTTTGACTTGATGCAGGAAAAGTGCCACACATGCTACCTGAGCAGCCTCCATGTGATATCACTTATCACTTCCAGCTTTTGCATGACATGGGTAAGCTCCAGTGCCACAACACAGCCCAACATGGGCTGACCCCACAAAAATCCCACAGACAAGCCACACACCATTCAGCTGAGATGCGCAGATTTGTGGATCAAGACTCTAAGTATATCACAAACCCTCAGCAGTGATGTCACTGTTACATCCCAGAATCCTTTCAACAGAAGGATAAGACTCAGGGAGATGCTCTAATTCAAGCTGTTGAAAGCGTGTATCTTTCTTAGACTAATGCTGAAATTACAGGAATTTCTACTATCCAGGTCTTCATCCTTCACCAACATTCATCAACTTTTCAAAGCTTGGTTTACACTCTAAATTGCTTAACATCCATTGTAGTGTTATAGTAAATGTTACTATTGTCTGAAATTTTGTGACAGTGGGCATACTTGGTGTGAGATTTCTAGTACATCTAGATCTGTATGACAGATTAGCATGGTGTTTTGGAGTGACTGTCTAACTGCTTATTTCCAAGAAAACAAGCATTCTATGTGACATACATAGTGACCAATAGAAATCTGTGAAAATCAGGGCCAGCACTGTGGTGCAAATATTAGGCCTCAACCTGCAATGCCAGCATCTTGTATGAGCATTCATTTAAGTCCTTACTGCTCCTCTTCCAATACAACACCCTATAAATACATGTTGGAAAGCAGTGGAGTCATCACCCAAGTACTTGGGCCCCTACACCAACATGGGAGACCTGAATGGAGTAATTTGTAATAAAAAGTTTATGTAGTGACTTTTATTAAAATACTTTGCTCTTATTTTAGAGGCTTTTTAGGATTATTTCAAAATGCAAACTAAGGAACCAATAGATAGGGAAGAGAAAAATGAGAATGAGAATGTGTCTTGGCATCCAAGATGTGTTTCAAATAACAAAGTGGTAGCTTTGGGATCCACAAGAGAGAAGGCCCACACTTCCAGGAACAAAAAGTCCTTGCCAAGGTCCCATGTGCACCTAAAGGTCAACCAATGAGGATCAGAGGCACCTCAACCTTTAACCCCCATGCCCTGTATCTATAAAAGGAGCCCTCCCAACCTCTGATTCGTGATTTCCCTGGCCCCCATTCTGTTGGAACTGGTGAACCTGGCCCAGGAGGGGAATCCCAATAAAAACCTGTAAACTGATTCATTTGGCTGGGAAGATTTGTTACATACTGGACACCTTGCACACAGAATGCAAGTGATCTTTGTCCTAACATGAAATAAAACTGGTGTTTGACAAGGAGAGAGAGGAACAAAGCAGAACAAATAACTTACGGAATATAAGGGAATATAAGAATGTTACAGATTTGTAGCAGATAATTTTGTGTGAAGTTTCTTTGGCTGAGATTAGAAGGAAATTATTTCTATGAGTTTCTCATGTTATATAAGTACAAAGAACTATGGATTTGGGCAACATGCTAAAGCAAACAATTTATTTAGTTACAGATATATATACATATATCACTGTCCACTCTGCCAGTCAATAAAATAAATAAAATAAATTAAAAAAACTAAAGCGTTGTTGGTTCTGCACCTAGCTATCCTTATAATGATGTCCTCCTATGGCTCTCTGGCTCTCTGGCTCGCACTTGCACGGTCTAGGATTCCCTGCTGCAGTAAGGGCTTGTAGGGCTGGCCTGTTCCCCAGGGCGGCGGCTGCTGGGACACACACAATCCTGACGAACCCTGGGGCTGTCCACGCCAGGTGAGCTCGAGCTGGGTACGTACGGGCTGTCCCACCATGGCCTCTTGAGCCTGTGTTCATGGCCAACACGGCACGCTTAGAGGCGGACGGGCTGGCGGAGGCCCCCCTCGGCTTCCATATGCCATCCGCCCTCGGAGCCTTCTGGACCCCTGGCTCCAGGAGGCTGCCCAGCCGGTGCCGCCAAGCGGAACCAGGTGCTAGCTAGATGCAGCAGCCGGCCTCAGGAGCACACCTGCGGGCATCCCCAGGCAGAACATTCTCTGAGGGAAGCTAGAGCCCCAGGCTGCTTCTGCCTGTGGTTGGCTGGCTCCCTGGCTTGGCTCCCACTTGCGCAGTCCAGGATTCCCTGCTGCAGTGAGGACTTGTAGGGCGGTGCCATTCCCGGAGGCGGAGGCTGCTGGATGGGCCTCAGGAGCAGCCGGGCTCAGGAGCACACCTGTGGGCGTCCCCAGGCCGCACATTCTCTGAGGAAAGCTGGAGCACCAGGCAGAGTCCTCCTGTGGCTCAATGGCTTTCCCCCCCAACCCAGCTCGTCTCGTGTGTGCGCTGTCCAGGATTCCCTGCTGCAGTGAGGACTTGTAGGGCGGGGCCGTTCCCGGAGGCGGCATCTGCTGGGACACACCCACTACTGACTCCCACTAGAGTGGTCCACGGGAGGTGAGCTCGGAGCTGGGGTACATACGGGCTGTCCCACGGTGGATCTTGAGCCTGAGTGCACACAGGTGGGCCCTCACCTGTTGCCTTGCAGGACCAGCGTCTCGGCACTCCTGCATGCCTGGGTGCCTCCCAGGTTCGCCCTGCCTCCCTTGGGCCAAGGGAGGCGCAGCCTCAGGAAAGCCTGTGCCAACTTGCGCCTGGAGGCCCCGAACATGGGCATGGCAGCAAGCTCCATAGGCCCACACCCGTGGCGCCCGACCCTGCAGCCTGCTTGGATGGCTGAAGGCAGAGACGGGAAGTCTCCCAGCTGAGCCAAGATTTAGTGGAGCGCACCCCAAAGCCTCTGCTGGCAGTTCCCTGGAGGATGCACCTGGCTGCGCCTTGGCTGGCTCCCTCCCTCTGGTCGGGCATTGAAAACCCAGACCCACTTCTTTGCCCTGTGTTCCTGGCCTCCACGGTGCACTTAGGAGCAGGCGGCCGGGCCCCCCTCGGCTTCCCTTTGCCATTCCCCATGGAGCCAGTAGGACGCCCAGGTCCGCTCTAGGAGGCTGCCCAGCTGGCACCGCCAAGCGGCCCCAAGTGCTAGCTAGAGGCAGCGGCTGATCAGGAGCACACCTGCGGGCATCCGCGGACCACACAAGCATTCTCTGAGGGAAGCTGGAGCCCCAGGCATCATCCTCCTCTACTCTCTAGCTCTCTGGCTCTCTGGCTCTCTGGCTCTCTGGCTCTCTGGCTCTCTGGCTCGCGCATGCGCAGTCCTGGATTCCCTGTTGCAGGAAGGGCTTGTAGGATGGGGCTGCTCCCAGGGTGGTGGCTTCTGGGACACACCCACTCCTGACGCCCACTGGGGCTGTCCAGGCAAGATGGGTACCTCTGGGCTGTCCCACGAAGGCCTCCTGAGCCTGAGAGCACACGCGTGGGCCCTCTCGTGTTGCCTTGCAGGACCTGCATCTGGGCACTCCTTCGCTCCTGGGCTCCTCCGAGGTTTCACCCATCCCTCTTGGGCCGGGGCAAGGCGCAGCCCCAGGAAACCTTGCCACCTTTGTGCGTGGAGGCTCCGCCCTCGGGAAGGGCAGCAAGCTCCATAGACCCAAGGCCCAGGCGCCTGACCCTGCAGCCTGTCCTGATGGCTGGAGCCACAGAGAAGGGACGTCTCCTGGCTGAGCCAAGAGTTGGCAGAGCCCACCACAAAGCCTCAGCTGACAGTTCTTGTGAGGATGCACCTGGCTGGGCCTTGGCTGGCTCCCTCCCTCTGGTCGGGCATTGCAAACCCACACCCACTTCTTTGCCCTGTGTTCCTGGCCTCCACGGTGCACTCAGAAGCAGGCGGCTGGGCGCCCCTCGGCCTCCGTTTGCCGTTTTCATATGGAGCCTGAGGGACGCCCAGCCCAGCTCTAGGAGGCTGCCCATCTGGCACCGCCAACCAGCCACAACTGCTAGCTAGAGCAGCGGCCGGCCTCAGGAGCACACCTGCGGGGGCCCGCGGGCCACACAAGCATTCTCTGAGGGAAGCTGGAGCCCCAGGCAGTGTCCTCCTCTGGCTCTGTGGCTCTCTGGCTTGCACATGGGTTGTCCTAGATTCTCTGCTGCAGGAATGGCTTGTAGGATGGGGCTGTTCCCAGGACAGTGGCTTCTGGGACACACCCACTTCTGACGCCCACTGGGGCTGTCCAGGCAAGATGAGCTCGCAGATGGGTACCTCTGGGCTGTCCCACAATGGCCTCCTGAGCCTGAGGGCACACGCGTGGGCCCTCTCGTGTTGCCTTGCAGGACCTGCATCTGGGCACTCCTGCGTTCCTGGGCGCCTCCGAGGTTCCCCCCACTCCCCTTGGGTCGGGGCGAGGCGCAGCCCCAGGAAACCTTGCCACCGTTGTGGGTGGAGGTTCTGCCTCCGGGCAGGGCAGCAAGCTCCATAGGCCCACAGCCGCAGCACTCAACCCTGCAGCCTGCATGCACAGCTGGAGCCACAGAGAAGGGAGGTCTCCCAGCTGAGCCAAGAGTTGGAGGAGCGCACCCCAAAGCCTCTGCTGGCAGTTCTCGGGAGGATGCACCTGGCTGGCCTCGGCTGGCTCCCTCCCTCTGGTCGGGCATGGCAAACCCACACCCACTTCTTGGCCTCCACGGTGCGCTCATTAGCAGGCGGCTGGGCCCCCCTCGGCTTCCATTTGCCATTTTCATATGGAGCCTGAAGGACCCCCAGCCCGGCTCTAGGAGGCTGCCCAGCTGGCGCCGCCAACCAGCCACCACTGCTAGCTAGAAGCAGCGGCTGGCATCAGGAGCACACCTGTGGGCGTCCGCGGGCTGCACAAGCATTCTCTGAGGGAAGCTGGAGCCCCAGGCAGTGTCCTCCTCTGGCTCTCTGGCTCTCTGCATCTCTGGCTCCTGCATGCACATTCCTGGATTCCCTGCTGCAGGAATGGCTTGTAGAATGGGGCTGTTCCCAGGCTGGTGGCTTCTAGGACACACCCAGTCCTGACGCCCACTGGGGCTGTGCAGGCCAGATGAGCTCGCAGCTGGGTGCATATGGGCTGTCCCAGGATGGTCTCCTGAACCTGAGGGCACACGCGTGGGCCCTCTCGTGTACCTTGCAGGACCTGCGTCTGGGCACTCCTGCGTTCCTAAGCGCTTCCGAGGTTCCCCCCACCTCCCTTGGGCTGGGATGAGGCGCAGCCCCAGGAAACCTTACCAACTTTGTGCGTGGAGACTCTGCCCTCGGGCAGGGCAGCAAGCTCCATAGACCCATGGCCGGGGCGCCCGACCCTGCAGCCTGTCCTGATGGCTGGAGCCACAGAGAAGGGAGGTCTCCCGGCCAAGCCAATAGTTGGATGAGGGCACCCTGATGCCTCCGCTGGCAGTTCCCAAAGGATGCACTTGGCTGTGCCATGGCTGGCTCCCTCCCTCTGGACGGGCATTGCAAACCCACACCCACTACTGTGCCCTGTGTTCCTGGCCTCCACGGTGTGCTAAGGACCAGGAGGCCGGACCCCCTGGGCTTCCCTTTGCCATTTGCCCTTGGAGCCAGCAGGATTCCCAGCCCCTCTGTAGGAGGCTGCCCAGCTGGCACCGCCAAGCGGCCCCAAGTGCTAGCTAGAGGCAGCAGCCGGCCTTAGGAGCACACCTTTGGGCGTCCACGAGCCAGAAGAGCATTCTCTGAGGGAAGCCGGAGCCACAGGCAGCGTCCTCCTCTGGCTCTCTGCCTCTCTGGCTCTCTGGCTCTCTGGCTCTCTGGCTCTCTGGCTCTCTGGTTCGCGCATGCGTAGTCCTTGATTCCCTGTTGCAGGAAGCACTTGTAGGATGGGGCTTCTCCCAGAGCTGTGGCTTCTGGGACACACCCAGTCCTGACGCCCACTGGGGCTGTGCAGGCGAGATGAGCTCGCAGATGGGTACCTATGGGCTGTCCCACAATGGCCGCCTGAGCCTGAGGGCACACGCGTGGGCCCTCTCGTGTTGCCTTGCAGGACGTGAGTCTGGGCACTCCTGCGTTCCTGGGCGCCTCCGAGGTTCCCCCACCCCTCTTGGGCCGGGGCGAGGCGCAGCCCCAGGAAACCTTGCCACCTTTGTGTGTGGAGGCTCCGCCCTCGGGAAGGGAAGCAAGCTCATTAGACCTAAGGCCAGGGCGCTCAACCCTGCAGCCTGCATGGAAGGCTGGAGCCACAGAGAAGGGAGGTCTCCTGGCTGAGCCAAGAGGTGGAGGAGTGCACACTGAGGCCTCCACTGGCAGTTCCAGGGAGGATGCACCTTGGATTCCCTGCTGCAAGAAGGGCTTGTAGGATGGGGCTGTTCCCAGGCTGGTGGCTTCTGGGACACACCCAGTCCTGACGCCCACTGGGGCTGTGCAGGTGAGATGAGCTCCCAGCTGGGTACCTATGGGCTGTCCCACAATGGCCTCCTGAGCCTGAGGGCACACGCGTGGACCCTCTCGTGTTGCCTTGCAGGACGTGAGTCTGGGCACTCCTGCGTTCCTGGGTGCCTCCGAGGTTCCCCCACCCCTCTTGGGCCGGGGCGAGGCGCAGCCCCAGGAAACCTTGCCACCTTTGTGTGTGGAGGCTCCGCCCTTGGGCAGGGCAGCAAGCTCCATAGGCCCATGGCTGTGACGCCCAACCCTGCAATCTGCCTGGAAGGCTGGAGCCACAGAGAAGGTGTTATGCCCGCAGTCCATGGTCCCCCGAAATCAACCACCAGAGACTGACGTTGAAGCCAATTAGCAGGGTCGTTTTTATTACGAGTTCGAACCCGGGCCTCTCAGTGCCTCCAGAACAGGAAGCCCCCCGAGAAGCCCTGAGCCCAATTCTAACAGAGCTTTTATTATCATGTACAAGCAGGCTTTAGGGGAATGCTTAGGTCAAGTTGACACTTCTGATAAGACACCTGCTGCCGACTCCAGGGTAAGGGCTGGTTGTTATCTCAAGCTTTAAACCTCCTTTTTACATTCTTGGACCTGGGTCTGGCCAGATGGAGGAAAGGGGGAGTGTAGGATAGCAAGGGCCAGAAACAGGCAGTGGTGCAGTTTGTACAACAATCAACTTATTGTAGTTACTGGATTACTTAGCTCAACATCCAACATAATACATGTATAAAGTCAAGGACACTTAGCATTGCTTATTATTACTACTAGTTGCCTAATAAGCTAATGTGATTACACTCTAGCTTACACTAAAATAGTGATGATATTTTCTAGTAAAAGCTGGTTGTGCCGGTGTCTTCTCATTCCCCCCTTTCACATGAGACTTATTTGGAGCCAATCTTGGCTCTTTTACAGGTCTTAAGCTGTATAATTCCTGTTCATTTAAGGGTCGGTACTGTGTCTGCAGCACCATAAGCTGAACCGTGTTTATCCTGTCTTTAACGAATGTTACTAGTTTGTTGATCACACAGGGGCCTATGGTTAAGCTGATTATTAACAGAAGTAGAGGGCCAGTTATAGCCGATAATAAGGTTGTTAGCCAAGGAGAATAATTAAACCATGATTTAAACCATCCTTTTGTTGTTCCCTTAACCCATTGAGAATTTTGTATTATTTTTGCCATGCTTTTACCTTAATTTGGATTGTTTTTTTTTTTTTTCCACCTGAGGACTTGACCCACCCACTCTGGCCATCTCTAGATTTTTGTCCCTAGGAGTCAACCATGAGACTGTTGTCTCACATCCCCAGTAATGGCAATAATAATCACCTGCCCCCCCCCACAGCCTGGGGAAGTTTCTGCAGGACAGACATACCATTTAGTTTGTTGTAAGTTGGCCTCTATATCAGTTTGCCCACACCCCACCAATTTTACCCCAAGATTCCAATGCCAATTGGCCGGTGAGGTAAATGTCTTAATTCCAAGTCTGGAAATCAGCCTTGTGTCCACTTTCTGCCACAGGGTGCAGAGATCTATGGTGAATGTGGGCTGTCCTGTGCCATTGTAGCGGTCAATTACCCTTCCTGACACACCCAAGGTCCAGTAGCCTGGTGGAGGTTGATGAGGAATGATGTCCAAAGTCACTCTCCCCCCAACAGACAGAATTAGTAAGATTATGAGGTTAGACCTCATTTCTTCAATGATCTGTGTCCTTGTGGGCAGTAGGGGCCATCAGGATGACTTGGAAGGGTCCCTTCCACCTGGGCTCCAAGTTTTCCTGTCGGTGGCATTTCACGAGCACCCAGTCGCCCGGGCAGTAGCGGTGGGGCACCGGAGGAGGCCATGTCTTGTACAGGTCTTTCAGCTTTGGCCACACCTGTTTATGGACCTCCTGCAGGATTTGGAGTGAAGACAGGAGTTTAAAATTGTCATCATTTTTAATCAGATTTTTTTAAGATTAGGTATGATGGGAGGTGGCCTGCCAAACAAAATTTCATAGGGGGTAAGCCCCAGTTTGTATGGGGAATTGCGAACCCTATACAGAGCGTAGGGGAGGATGGCTACCCAGTTTGCGCCAGTCTCCATGGTCAATTTGGTTAAAGTCTCCTTTAATGTTCTGTTCATTCTTTCTACCTGTCCTGAACTCTGGGGTCTGTATGCACAATGTAATTTCCAATCTG
>JADBBT010003481.1:0-11456 GCA_015711505.1 Sylvilagus bachmani | reverse complement strand
CAGGTTGTTTTGATTATAACACCATGTAGTATGTCTTGAAATCTGATATTGTGGTGCCTCCAGCTTTGTTTTTTATTGTATAAGATTGCTTTAGCTGTCTGAGGTCTCCTGTACTTCCGTATGAATCTCAGCATCATTTTTTCCAGATCTGAGAAGAATGTCTGGTATTTTGACTGGTATTGCATTGAATCTGTAAATTGCTTTCAGAAGTACGGATATTTTGATGATATTGATTCTTCTTATCTATGAGCATGGAATATTTTTCCATTATTTGTACCTTCTTCTGTTTCTTTCTTTAATGTTTTGTAACCCCCATCTTAGAGATCTTTGACATCCTTGGTTAAGTTTATTCCAAGGTATTTGATTTTTTTTGGTAGCTATTGTGAATGTTATTGATCTTAGAAGTTCTTTCTCAGCTGTGGCATTGTCTGTGTATACAGACTGTGAATTTTTGTGCATCGATTTTATATACTGGTACTTTGCCAAACTCTTCTATGAGTTCCAATAGTCTCTTAGTAGAGTTCTTTGGATCTCCTATATAAAGAATCATGTCATCTGTAAATAGGGATAGTCTGACTTCCTCCTTCCCAATTTGTATCCCTTTAATTCCTTTTTCTTGCCTAATGGCTCTGGCTAAAACTCCAGTACTATATTGCATAGCAATTATGAGAGTGGGCATCCCTGTCTGGTACCAGATTTCAGTGGGAATTCTTCCAACTTTTCCCCATTCAATATGATGCTGGCTGTGGGTTTTTCATAAATTGCTCTGATTGTGTAGAGGAATGTTCCTTCTATACCCAATTTGCTTAGAGTTTTCATCATGAAAGGGTGTTGTATTTTATCAAATGCTTTCTCTGCATCTATTATGATAATTGTATGGTTTTAGTTCAGCAATTTGTTAATGTGATTTATCACATTAATTGATTTGTGAATGTTGAACTATCCCTGCATACCTGGGATAATTCCCACTTGGTCTGGGTGAGTGATCTTTCTGATGTGTTCTTGGATTTGATTGGCTAGAATTTTGTTGAGGATTTTTGTGTCTGTGTTCATCTGGGATATTGGTCTGTAGTTTCCTTTCTCTGTTGAATCTTTTTAGGTTTTGGAATTAAGGTAATGCTAGCTTCACAGAAAGAATTTGGGAAGATTCCCTCCCTTTTGATTGTTTTGAATAGCTTGAGAATAATTGGAGATAGTTCTTTAAATGTCTGTTTCAATTCAGCAGTAAAGCCATTAAGCCCTGCACTTTACTTTGTTGGGAGGGTCTTTTTTACTGATTCAATTTGTGTATTGGTCATGGGTCTGTTTAGATTCTTTATGCCTTCATTGCTCAATTTAAGTAGGTTCTTTGTGTCCAGGAATTTACCCATTTTCTAAGTTTCCTGATTTGTTGATCTTTAGCTCTTTTTAGTAATTTCTCATGATTCTTTCTATGTTTTTGGTGTCTGTTGTTACTGAGGATCCTTTGTGCAGTTCATTTGGCACTGCAGATGAGTATTGCACCAAACGTGGGCTAACACACAGGCACTGACCAGCTTGGAAGTGAGGAGGTGAGGGGTGAGATTATACCAACAGAGGTGATCAAACCCTCCTTTCTTCTAAAAAGAGATCTAACATGCCCAACTTGGGTATCACCTTGGATACTCGCCCCATCCTGGAGCACTGACCAGAGTTCCCAGGCCTCACCTAGTACACACCTCTGGGTACTCACTGAAAGAGCATATACTCCACTAAGCCTAAGCCACAGAGGCATATTTCCAAGATGAAAGCCATCAGAGATAAAAAGTAAGTATTTCCACAAATGCCTAAAACTAAAAGCAGGTATTCAAGAAATAAGAATAAGAAAGACAACATGATCCTCCTCAAAGGAACACAGCAATACTTCAATATTAGAAAATGAGAAGATTAAAAGAGACTGATGAAATGCCTGAACAGATTTAATCATAGGATTACTCAAATGCAATGAGAAGCAAATTCACAAATTAAAGGTCCTCAGTGTGAGCATGGGTTGTGTTGAAATCACCCACTCCAGTCTACCTAGGTGCTCTGAGTGCTTGGATCTGCTCACAGGGATTGCCCAGAGACCCACCTATATCCTTTGCCCTCTTGTGCAGTCACAGAGTTCCCACAGTCTCAGCACACAATGCTCCCGCAATCGTGGCATGCAGAGGATCTGTTCCACCCTGCTAGCCTCTCCCAACCACAGGAAGCCAGAGACATTCCCAGAGCCAGCTGCCTGTGGGTGCTTTGCCTAGGCAGTTTGAGCCCCAGAGCCTGTGACATATTGAGAGACTGGGGTCACCTCACAGTCCTTCCTGGGTTTCAGTTCCCTTCAATCCTCCCATACACATACAAAGTCAGTGGGGAACATGGATTTTTCCTTCTGGTAAAATCTCTGGATCATTGGGGCCAGTGCTGTGACGCAGTGGGTTAACGTCCTGGCCTGAAACACCGGCATCCCGTATGGATACCAGTTCAAGACCTGGCTGCTCCACTTCCCATTCAGCTCTCTGCTATGGCCTGGAAAGCAATAGAAGATGTCCCAGGTCCTTGGGCCCCTGTACCCGTGTGGGAGACTTGGAGGATGCTCCTGGCTCCTGGCTTCAGGTAGGTGCAGCTCCGGCCGTTGCGGCCAATTGGGATTGAACCAATCCTCTCTGCCTCTCCTCTCTCTGTGTAACTCTGATTTCAAATAAATAAATATTAAAAAAATAATCTCTGGACACACATGTGCATGAGAACCACCAGCTGCAGTCCCTACTTGTTTCACAATGTTGCTTTCTCCCCACTGGTTGCTGGGTGTGTGTAACTGCTTACAAGATGGCATCTTGTCTTAGCCAGGTGCTGGGAGATTCTACACTGACTGCTGTTTATGACCAATGTAGCACCCGCCCTCTCTCAGTACCATTGCGGTGTGGATGGGGAGAGAGTGATGTGCTGTTTTTTTTTTTTTTTTTTTTTTTTTTTTTCTAGTGGGTTAGCATGTATATCCCTCTTAGTGCCCCAGGCCAGACTCACACCAAGTTCTTCCTCTGGCTATATAACCAGTGGCACAGTCTGCTGCGGTGTGATCTCACCTCACACTCCAAAGCTGGTGCTTTCTCCAGCTCTCGGCTGCTGGTGTTGTGTGCTGAGTCTCTGCTTGTGCTGCACATCTGCAACCTTCCATAGAGATCCCTGGTGTCCCTCTTTCTTCATAGAAGCTTTAAAAATTTTCATAGTAAAATGTTTGTTAAATAATTAATCTAGTCAATGTTTTGATGAAAGTCTTGGAGTTAGAGAAAGAGGGGCACTGTGCTTCTTGGGAGTCAGCCTTGGCCTGGTTGGTTACACTTCTAAGGGGTTCTCATGTCACAGCTGGGTAAGGAGTTGGTCAGTGATGGGTGGATTGAGGCTTTAACTTAAGGATGAGGTACTGCCATTGGGTTTCTTAGCAACAGATGCACAGGATGCCAGAGCAAGGCACCCAACTTACTTAGGGAGTCCACCATGAAGTGCCTGTGTGCTCAAATGTGTTTCTTTCTCATAACAGTAGGTGGTTATGATTTAGTATGGATGGAGAAGCTGGATGCTGCAATTAGAAGATCCTGGAGAAATTGTGACCACTGCCTCCATGAGCCTTTAATCTGCTTCTTCACCCTTCCTTACAAGAAGCATTTTCCAGCTGTCTACTCTCCTGCTTTGTCAAGCCATGGGAAACTTTCAAAGTCCTGTTGATGAAGACTACCATTTCAGGGATCATTTCTACAGTTTTCAAAGTCTTGTTGATGGTCCAAGCAGTCCTTAGCCAAGCAGGGATTGATGGACTAGCCTGACCAAATTTTCAGCAAGAAACCACTTGGAAAGTTTCTTTGGAAGCATCCACCTTTCCCAGTCTCCTTGATCCACAGGTGCTTGACTTAGGCTGGGCCCTCCAAGCTAGAAGCACCATAGTGGATGCTTTTGTAGTACATCTCTCAAGCTCTCATTTGCATCCTTTTGGGGGTCTCCTCGAAGGCACAGAAACATCTGCATTCCCTACACTGTGGAGGCAACACAATGCTTTAAAGCCTCTCAGAAAATCTACAGGACAGTTAATATGATTTAGGTCTATATTTAAATTTTATGAGACTCATTTTCAAGGCTAATAACCCAGTTTACTGTGCACAATATCAAATGCAAATTTTATTACTGACTTGGTAAAAACCAAGCGGATCATCATTAGCATATCTCTTTGCATCACCCTTTTTAGCCAAAAGGTGCACCAGGAGTAACAGTGGGGCTTTTTATATGTGTTGTAAATTACAGTTACTATCTCATTAGATAAACACATTTAAAATCAGGTTATCATTCACTTATATATCAGAAAGTTGTTTGTTCAATTGCAGCGAGTCTCATATTCTAACATATGGTGCAGGAAATTCTTAGACTAATAAAATTTCAAGGTACAGAGAGCTGGTGTCTTGGAAAAAACTGTTTCTGCTCCACGAATGGCTCGATATAATCTGTAATTGCTTTGAAACAATTATGCAGCAGGCTGTTTTGTACTTAATAGTATTTACATCCTTGGTTTTATTAGCAACAAAATGTGAGTGGAACTTGTGAAAGAGAAATTAATTTTTCCACTAAAAGATGTAAACTTTTCAATGAAGTCTCCAGCAGATTGGGGAACTGAGAACATGAGGATTAGTTGGATTCTGATATCTTCAGTTTGTTCTTTATTATAGTCTGTCCCATTTCTCATTTACACAACAGACCATTTAAATAATTATGTATATATTTTTAAAAACTTGTAATATACGGACTTCTACCTTGAATTTATGTTTTTAAGAGCTTGTAATATTCACATTGTCAAAACTGGATTGGCAGTAGAAGGTTTATTAGAGTGGGATGTTCAGACCTTTCTCAAGGAAGAAAAGTACAGCTATTGTCTAAAGGTATATATTCTGTAATGTGAACTCAACACCCATCTCAAAACAAGGGAGAAAGCCCGATACTCTTATTGTTACTTTTATGGAGATCTTATAATGGAGAAAGTAATAGGATCATTTCATTTTGCTGTGTTATTCCCATGAAGTTCATGGGAGTTTTGGAACTGTCGAGGCAATAGGTGTTGGGAAGAGCTATAAATTTAGCTCATTCACCTGTAACGTAAGGACACCAGGACAATTCAATTAACTGCAGTGAAAAGGCAAGAGCTTTCTAAGTGCTAGTGTAGAACAGAAATGTTAGTCATCACAAAGTATTCCTCATCAGTTCAGTTGAAGTTATGTGCAGGCCTACAAAAGAAGCACAATTTTTGTAGGATTTCTACTCCACTAATTCTTGGTAGCTCTTTATCTTTGTCAGGTGATCTATTTCTGGACATTTGCTAACATAAGACAAGCTTCCCATTTTGACTTTCCCATCTGTATATTCTATATTTGATCAAATGGTACATTTTCTAATATTCTATCATTCAGACTGAAGTGAAAAATGAAAATATTTTAATAATTTTTATTATGTAAATAACGAGGCATCATGGAAAATTTGTATTACCTTTTAGTTCCACTTTCCACAAACTTTCTGTTGTTAAACAACAGAACTTATTCATTCATTTATTTATATTTATTTATTTGAAATGCAGAGTGACATAGAGAGAAGGAGAAACAATCAAAGAGACGGTCAGAGATCTCCCATCTACTAGTTCAAGCCTCAATGCCTGTAAAGCTGGGATTGGGCCAGACTGAAACCAGGAGTCAGGAACTCCATTTGGGTGTCCCATGAGGAGAGCAGGGACCCAAGTACTTGGGCCATAATCTGCTAACTCTCAGGTACATTAGCAGAAAGCTGCATTGGAAGAAGAGATGGATTCAATGCCAGGTACCCCCGACATGGGATGAGGATGTTCTAGTTGGCCACTTAACCTGCTGTAACACAATATCTGCTCCCCCATGAATGTTTGAAGCTCCCACTTGGATAATACATGTTCATTTTAGAAAATAGATAAAAAGAAAAAAATGAAGAGTTCCATGTCCTAATGTTAATTTTTTGATGTATGAATATGTTACACATCTATAAAACATATTTGTACTCATGTGTTCATGTTTTGATGATTGCAATCTCATTATATATTTCATTATATAGCTTGATTTTTCACTTACTATTATACTATGAATATGTTGATATGCTATCAGAAATTGGAAATACTAGTTGTATTGATCATGCACTATGAAGAAACTGCAAAAGCTTGTCACAAATGAGATTGGTGTAATATTTGATTTCCAAACATCTGGAAAATAGAAAGAGTATAATGAGAACCAATAATATAGTTAGCACTCAAGTTTAATAGTTTCCCAATCTGGTAATAACTGCCTACTCTTGCTTGGTCAACAGATATTTAAACTTTTCCACCAATTACATGAGTCTTCAAACCATACATATATTGTATATATGAATGGAATTACATATATATATGTAAATGTGGAATATTCAGAAAGTTCATGGGAAGTATGTATTATGACAAAACTATACAAAGATTTCAAAAATATTCTGCACCAAACTAAAGCTGACTAACTTGGTTTGCAGATCAGGATCTAGTGTGAGGCACTAAGCTGGACAAATCAGTTTGAAAAGAGTCCCTAACAGAACACTGTGATTCCTGCAAAGACTGAAGCAAGAATAAACATCAAGTCAGTGCTGAGTGTTGAGTGGAAGAAAGGTGAAATCAATTCTTTTTATTTTTTAAAGATTATTTATTTGAGAGGTAGTTACAATGAGAGGGAGTGACAGAGAGAAAGAGGTCTTCCATCTGCCAGTTCACTCCCCAAATGGCAGCATCAGCTGGAGCAGGGCTCATCCAAAGCCAGGAGCCCAGAGCTTCTTCTGGTTCTCCCATGCGGGTACAGGGGCCCAAGCATTTGGACCATATCCCGCTGCTTTCCCAATCATAGCAGAGAGGTGGATCTTAAGAGGAGCAGCCGGGACTAGAACTGACACTCATATGGGATTCTGGCACTGCAGGCAGGAGCTTAACCTACCATGCTACAGCCCCAGCCCTTAGAACCACTTATTCTTAACTAGAAGTTTATGGGGACAATGCCCCAAGGAAATCAGCAATTTACAAATGGAGAGCTCCATTTTAGAGGGGCTGAGATAGCATTTAAGATGCAGCCTACAGCGGCAAATCATTCATATCAATTTAGGAGGATAAAAACTAATCTTGTTCATGTTTCAATTGAAGAAGGCCAATGATAACAGCAGAAATAGTAGCCAACCTGATAGAATCTGAAGTGGTTCCATTTGCAAGTTTCAACTGAAAAATTAAGCTGGACCAAACTTTCTCCTTGATGAACACTGAAATTATTGCTCCCAAGTCAACTGCAGATAACATCAGTGTTTTCAACAAAAATTTAAAATAAGCAAGATCAAGACCTGAAGCATTTCTTCAAAGAATTGTCAGTACCATCCTGAAGTCAAGGCAAAATCAAAGCCATGGTTACCATGAGGTGGAGGGGTTCAATCAAGAGCAGAGACCAATGTAATAATTGTTTTGGATGCTCAACGCATTGCCTTTACTGACTTCCTATAGGGTGAAGGAATGATAACGTTTGCTTATCATGAAAGTGTTTTCAGAAAGTTAACTAAAACTTTAGCAGAACAATGCCCACAAAAACTTCACCAGAGTTCTTCTCCACCAAAACAATGGTCTTGCTCATTCCTCTCTTAAAACAAGGGAAATTTTGTGAGTTTCCATGGGAAATCATTAGGCATCCACCTTACAGCCTTGATTTTCCTCCTGATTCCTTTTTGTTTCCTAATCATAAACATTCTTTAAAGTGCACCAATTCTTCTTTTAGTCAATAATATCAAAAAGACAGCACTTACATGGCTAAATTTCTAGCACTCTCATTTCCTTATAGATGGACTAAATGGCAGGTATTTTTACTTACAAAAATGTCCTTTTTAAAACATTTTAAAAATTTACTTGAAAGGTGGAGTTACAAAGAGAAGGAGTGGGGGAAACCATGCACTGGTTCACTTCCCAACTGGTTGCAATGGCTGGGACTGGGCTAGCCATCCAAGACTCCCATATAGGTGGCAGGTGCTCGAGCACTTGGGCCATCATTTGCTGGCCTCCAAGGCACATCAACAGGAAGCTGAATGGGAAGCAGAGCAGCCAGTACTTGAAATGTCATCTATATGACATGCTGACATTGCAGGAGGAAGGTTAACTCCAGTCACAAAAAAAGTGCCTTGAACTTAATGGAGTGTATGTTGAGAAATAAAGTCTATGGTTTTAATTTTTATCTTTCAATTCCATTTTCCATAAATTCAAAAAATCCCCTTATATGTATGAAAACATCTATGAATTAATAACCTGGCAAAATTATAGCAGTTTCCATAGGGAATAACTTAAACACCAGAAGACTTTTTTAACTGGTTACACAACTTAACCTTTTAATGTTATTAATATTATCCAGTTGCAGCCTATATAAAGGTGTTAAATATTGTTAAATCTCTTTTTCAATTTTTTTCTGTTACAATATGATTTATGATAATAACCCCACAAATATATTTTACCATTTTAGTGTGGATAAAGAATCTAATATTAACACAACAGTTTGATTTACATTGTGGCAGTGGCCTGTAGGTAAATGTTTCACAATCATCTCTGTAGGAGGAAAAGCTCAGAGACTTTTAGTGTGACTTGATTCTCGCAGCACGATACTTTGACCCACCACTGATGTCAAACCACTATCTGGACTCACTGAACATGAGGGTGGGAAGACTTGAGCTGAATGACTCTGGTCCGTGAGTTCGAGCCGGCTCTGGAATGCCACCGCATTAAGGGTTTTACTTAGCTTGAACAAATTGAACAAACAAAAATAAACTTTTCCACTCACTCTATTACTTAGATGAGCTCTTGATTAGCTTAATGATTCCCCATGTACTTGAACAGTCTCCTAAAAGTCATTTCATCTGAAAAGGCTTTCTGACAATCACAAGGACAGCCCCAGACATGAATAAGTTTGAGTGTCCCCAAAGTGTGAGTCTGGGGCAGAGGCAATTCCTAGATTTCGCAACTTACAAAATGAGGCAGTCAGAGTCATTCTCCCAACTCGAGTATGCTGTGCAGGTTAATGGGAACACATGTTCTGGTCTTGTCTTGTGCCTATGATTCACTCCCCTTTGGAAGGGATGTGGGAGTCCTTGTCTACATCAGTAAATGCCAGCCAGAGGAGGATGGTCAGTTCCCTGGACAGCGCGGTAAAATCCAAGTTACAGGGGATGGGTGTTTGGCACAGTGGTTAAGAAACCACTTGGGATGCTTGGATCACACAGCTCCTAGTTTGAATTTGAGACCCAGTTCTGCTTTTGATTCCAATGTCTTGCAAGTGTGCTCCATGGGAATTCAAGTACTTGGGATGATTGTTCAAGTACTTGGGTCCTTGCCACCCACATGGGAGACCTGGATTGAGTTCCAGGCTCTTGGCTTCAGCCTGGCCCAGCCCTGGCTGTTGTGGCCATTTGGGGAGTGAACCAGAGGGTAGGAGACCTTTCTCTCTATCTTTCCACCTTTTGAATAAAATGAAAATGGATAAAAAGCCAAGTTTCTATTGCGGCTTGGCCTGAGAAATGTTATAATGTGGGTATGTACATGTATGTGTAGATGTGTGTGTGTACTCACATTTATATGTAAGTGTGTGTGTATTCATATTTGTGACTAGAAGATGAAAGATCTGACTTATCTGACTTACATGTAAACAAATACAATGTTCACATATGTATGATTATATGTAAAATGTATATAATTATCTATTATATATAATTTTCAAATGTATCATTTTGTTTACTATTTTTATCTGAGCTTGTATGAGGTTTTATACAATTTTCACCCACCCACATGTATATATTATGTACATATTCCTTGACAGAAGGAATTTCCATTTTCTTTTTTCCATATCTAATAGAAAAAGGAGAGAAAATTACCTGAACTAAACACTCTGAAATTTAAGCTCACGTACAGTGCAAATTTCTTTTGCAGATAGGCTCCTGGGAAGCTGTGACCCAGGGATGCTACACTGCTGGGAGTGTCCTGTTCCCAAATCCCGTTCTTTGTCAGTCTTCATGGAGGTTCCAGTGCCACCTGAAGGGGAGCTTTGCAATTCCTGGGTTCCAACAGGAGAAAGAGGCCACTTTTGAAGACAAGGCTGCTACCTCTCCCTCCTACCTTAGCAGCTCTAAGGTCTTCTGGTCTTACTGGTTGTGGCAACATCTGCTTTTGCCTTTTATCTCCTTCATATGATTCTTTGGGAATAATTACCTTTGGGAATCTCAGGGCTGTTTATTATTCTCTTTTAAAAATTAATCTTAATTCTTATAGATTTGTGTGTTTTATCCCCACACTCCAGGTACTTTATTTGTGTCTTTAACCTTTCATTTCTTTTACTTAAAATTTTAAATTTATTTCACTGCACTTTGGCCTTTTAGTTTAACATTGCTTCTCTTATACTTTCAACCTTTTATACCAATGGCTTTTTCATATTTGTTTTTACATCTTATCAGTGTTCTCTTAATTTTTGAGCTCAGCCTTTATCTTTAACACTGGCTTAGCCCAGAACAGCATAAGGAAGTGGGAGCCAGGGAGGCTGTGGAGGCCATGGGAACATAAGCCTTTTGGGCAAAAGAGTTTTCTTGTGGAGGTATGTATTTGGGAACTATTAGCATAGATGGATGGATGGATGGATGGGCAGATAGATAGATAGCAATTAAATGAATAGGAGCAAATGGGATGCTTTGAGTAGTGTATGCAAGAAGGGACAAAAATCTTGAGGAAATTGCACATTTAAGAGTTTGACAGGGACTGATGTTGTGGTGCCCCAGGTTAAACCTCCAATTGCACTGCCAGCATCCCACATCAGAGTGCCGATTAGAGTCCCAGCTGCTTTCCTTCTGCTCCAACTCCCTCCTAATGCTCCTAGGAAAGCAACACATGGGAGACCCAGATGGAACCTCTTGTGGATTCTGTATGGAGCAGGGTATGGATCGAGCACTCTCGTTATTCTGGGTGTCTCTCTTTTTTGCATGATGAATTCTTTTTCAATCTTCATAACGGATAATTTTCATACTTAGAAAGTCAAATATAACTTTTTTTATCTTTTTTTTTATTTTTGACAGGCAGAGTGGACAGTGAGAGAGAGAGACAGAGAGAAAGGTCTTCCTTTGCCGTTGGTTCACCCTCCAATGGCCACCACGGTCTGCGCGATGCGGCCGGCGCACCACGTTCATCCAATGACAGGAGCCAGGTGCCAGGTGCTTTTCCTGGTCTCCCATGGGGTGCAGGGCCCAAGCACTTGGGCCATCCTCCACTGCACTCCCGGGCCACAGCAGAGAGCTGGCCTGGAAGAGGGGCAACCGGGACAGAATCCGGCGCCCCAACCGGGACTAGAACCCAGTGTGCCGGCGCCGCAAGGCGGAGGATTAGCCTGTTGAGC
>JADBBT010003480.1:0-11457 GCA_015711505.1 Sylvilagus bachmani | reverse complement strand
AGGAGGAAATCATTAATTATGGAGCATTTACTATACATCAAGCAGTGACTATATATCTGCTCTCGAGGAGGAAGACACTTCCTCCTGCTGATTTTCCTGTGTTCAATCTGCTGTTCCTCCTGTGGACCTCCTGGAGCTTCTCCAGATCTTGCCCTTGAAGGACAAAAGTTTGCCCTGTCAGCCTATGTTACCCTATTGGCTGCAAGGGAGGTAGGTTAACTTGCTGGTGGTAACTTGATTCCAGTTTACTTTTTTTTTTTTTTTTTGACAGGCAGAGTTGGACAGTGAGAGAGAGAGACAGAGAGAAAGGTCTTCTTTCTGTTGGTTCACCCACAAGTAGCCACTAAGGTCAGCGGCACCAGGAGCCAGGTGCTTCCTCCTGGTCTCCCATGCGGGTGCAGGGCCCTAGCACTTGGGCCATCCTCCACTGCACTCCCTGGCCATAGCAGAGAGCTAGCCTGGAAGAGGAGCAACCGGACAGAATCTGGCGCCCCGACCAGGACTAGAACCCAGTGTGTCGGTGCCACAGGTGGAGGATTAGCCTATTGAGCTGTGGCGCTGGCCCTGAGTACATTTTTAATTAGAAGAAATGCAATAGGTGCACATCTAACAATAGCACAAAGATAGTATATGATAAGGACAAGAGAGGACTTCCACATAGTACAACACAAAAAACAAAGAAAAACAAATTCAATCTCTGAGTTTTCTTAGCCAGTTTAAAAAAATTAGGGGTCAGCATTGTGGTGTAGTGGGTTAAGCCACTGCCTGCAGTGCCATCATCCCATATAGGCACAGCTTCAAGTCCAGTTGCTCCACTTCCAATCCAACTTCCTGCTAATGGGCCTGGGAATGCAGTAGAGGATAGCCCAAATGCTTGGGGCCTTGTACCCATGTGGGAGATCCAGAAGAAGCTCCAGGTTCCTGGCTTCAGATCAGCCCAGCTCGGTCATTGCGGCCATTTGGAGAGTGATCCAGTAGATGGAAGACCTCTCTGTGTCTCTCTCCCTCTCTCCCTCTTTAACTCTGTGTTCCAAATAAGTAAAATTTTTTTTAAATTAACATATATTTAAGTGAGCCTATTTCTTAAGTAGCATTGAAAAGTTAAATTCTAATCAATATATGAATTTCAGAAAAATAAAAAAAACTTATATAACAACTTCTGTCTCCAAGTTGGCATTCAGTATAAATTGTAGTATTTTTATTTACTATTTTCATTTATGAGGATTGCTCAATTCATAATCATTAATCTTAAGTGATTTTAATATTTAATAAGTGATAGATCATAACAGATTTTTTTTTAACGTCTAGGTTGTACAAATATGTTAGTTTTAAAATGTAACAGAAAAATGACTTTGGGGCGAGTATTTTGGCACAACAGGTTAAGCTGCTACTTGTGATGCCTTCATCCCATATAGAAGTCGGGTTCAAGTCTTGGCTGTTCCTGCTAATGTATTGTGGAAGGCAGCAGATGATGACGCAAGTGCTTGAGCCCCTGCCACCTGAGTAGGAGACCCAGGTGGAGATCCTGGCCCGTGGCTTCAGACTGGCCCAGCCCTGACCCTTGCTGCCATTTGGGGACTGAACCACTGGGGAGTACAAGAAAGAAAACTTATCTTTCCATCTGATATTTAAATCTTCTGCCCCTTTACATTTTATTACATGTATCATCATTAAAACTCTGTGTATCCAGACACATTATGGAGACCTTCAATTAGCCCTTACTTCTGTCTCTGCCTAATGAACCATTCATCAAGATCTTGTGTTTGAGTGAAACCTAGTTTACCCCTTAAACTGAGAGGCATTATCATTACATGGATGTGTGTAGCTGGGGGAAGGCTCATAACCCTGCCCTTCCCCCAAAGGAAAGAGTATTCATACTGAATGGGGTAGGGGGTGTTGGGAGAGGGTGGGTTAGGGTAGGGAGTGAGGGTGGCTTCCAGTAGACACGCCTCCTTCTCCTCCTCAGGGTAAACATCTTAAGTAGAATCAGGTGGGTAAGACAAATGTAAATTGACCAGAGCTGAGGTTTGTTCCCTTGAGCTGCCGGCCTTGATGAACAACAGGGAACACACCTGCTTTGAGCACCAATCATTTATGCTTTTATTTACTGCTTGCTGTGTAGTGCTGTGCCCTCTGACAACGCACTGTTCTCACTCTCACGGTACAGCAAACTAATGTCTCTCCCAGTAGGACTTCCAGTGGTTTCTTTGGAATTGGCAAACGCTAGGCTCAAGTCCTCTTACACCTCAGGTTCTCATAGTGAATGGATTTGAGCATCTTAATTTCCAATGCAGGTTCTTGTCTCACACAGAGATAAAAATTGTAAGTGGAGACTAGTAAGGTGCACGAGTGGGAATGGAATTTATTTAACAGTGAGGTAATAAACACACATTCAGGTGCGAATGTGGGCCGCCCCACACAGAGAAATACCCATCATGAGTGAGTCAGACGGTTGCCCATGAAAGAGAAAATGAGAGCAGTACCTCCAAGCCTGGTTTGTGAAAAGAGACTTCTCAGCTCTCCACCTCCTTTTATGATGCAAAGACTAGTAGCTTAAAGGATATACAAGTGGGGGAGTGAGGTCTTAGCATGGCCCTGGTCTTGGGTGAGACAGATGCATCCTGGGAAGGTGGGTGTATCAAGCTGTTAAAGAGACCAACATTACTTTGCAAGGGGTACAAAAATTCCAGCTCACCTAAACTTTAACCAACTTCCTAGTTATACCGTATCAGTAGAATGACAATGGGATCTGCAGATAATTCATGTACATGATTTTTTTGTACACAAAAATGTTCTGAAAGAATATGTAAGAAATTGTTAATGCTAGTTACTTTTAGGAATGTGACACGAAGCAGGCAAGTGCATGTAGAAGGACTGACACCATGCATTTTTGCCGTTTAAAAAAAGATTTAGGCCAGCACCGTGGCTCAACAGGCTAATCCTTCACCTGCGGCACCAACACACTGGGTTCTAGTCCCGGTTGGGGCACCGGATTCTGTCCCAGTTGCCCCTCTTCCAGGTCAGCTCTCTGCTGTGGTCCAGGAGTGCAGTGGAGGATGGCCCAAGTGCTTGGGCCCTGCACCCCATGGGAGACCAGGAGAAGCACCTGGCTCCTGCCATCGGATCAGCGCGGTGCACCACACTGCAGCAGCCACTGGGGAGTGAACCAACGGAAGGAAGACCTTTCTCTCTGTCTCTCTCTCTCACTGTCCACTCTGCCAAATAAATAAATAAATAGATTTATTGGGGCTGATGCTGTGGTGCAGTGGGTTAAAGCCTCGGCCTGCAGCACCTACATTCCCTATGGACGCCGGTTTGAGTCCCGGCTGCTCCACTTCAGATCTAGCTCCTGCTAATGTGCCTGGGAAAGCAGCATAATATGGCCCAAGTTCTTGGGCTCTTGCACCCATGTAGGGGACCCAGAGGAAGCTCCTGACTCCTGGCTTCAGATCAGCTCAGCTCCAGCTGTTGTAACCATTTGGGGAGTGAACCATCAGATGGAAGACCACTCTTTCTCTGTCTCTACCTCTCTCTGTTTCTCTGCCTTTCAAATAATTTATTCGAAAGATAGAGTTACAGAGAGAGGGAGAGACAATGAGATTGAGAGAGAGAGAGAGAGATCTTCCATTTGCTGGTTTACTCTTCAATAGCAGATACAGCTGGATCTGGGCCAGGCTAAAGCCAGGAGTGAGGACCCCATCCTAGTCTCTCACATTGGCTGGCATGAGCCCAAGGGCTTGGGCCATCATCCAGTGCCTTTCCAGGCCATTAGCAGGAAGCTGGATTGGAAAAGAAGTGCCCAGAAGTTGAACAAGCAAGCCAACACAGGATGCTGGCACTGCAAATGGTAGCTTAACCTACTGCGTAACAATGCTGGCCCCTACACCAATTTTTATAGAGCTTGAACCTCTACCAAGTGCATGTTATATTTTTATATATAAAACCAGCTCAGGGCCAGCACTGTGGCTCAGTGAGTTAGGCCTAAATCTGCAGCACCAGCATCCTATATGGGCATCAGTTTGTGTCCCTGTTGCTCCACGTCCAATCCAGCTCCCTGCTAATGTGCCTGGGAAAGCAGCATAGGCTTGCCCAAGTCCTTGGACCCCTACACTCACGTGAGAGTGGCTTCAGCCTGGCCCAGCTCGAGCCATTGTAGCCATGTGGGGATGGTCTGTGTCTGTCTCTTTCTCCCTCACCCTGTGTAACTCTGGCTTTCAAACAAATAAATAAGTAAATCTTAAAAAAAAAAGTTTAATTTCTTAAATAGTACATAGTCTAGAAAAAAACTCAAAGAAAAAATATATTCAGAAACAATATTTATATATGTATCCTTCATAATACTTTAATGTTGGATGTACAAATGAACCTACCATTCTTACCCTTCAATATGGAAAAAAGCAACATAAAATTAGCCTATTTGCATCTCAAAAAAGCTTCTCTGAGACAAAATTGTAGTAAGACCAGAATATACCACAAGTTCCTGTCAGAGACATCAATTAAAAACATAACAAATGCAAACTAGGTTATGACAGAACTCCAACAAGCCTGTGGGATATGACATATACAGAAAAAGTAAGTTGGTTTGCTAGGAAACTAGAAAAATAAATACAAAGTTTGTCTTTCCTGGTTTTTCTCTTGCACTAACCAGAGAAAGAGTGTTCTGATTCTTGACCTGAGACCCACAATTTTAGAAGGAAATGCTTCTAAAATTTGAAAGGATAATTCATTGGTCCTCCCATAACCAGGTACAGGGTGAAACAGCACTGCAGGAGCTGATACTTGCCATAATTAAATCTAGGGACTGGCACTGTGGCATAGCAGCTGTGGTGCCGGCATCCCATATGGGTGCCAGTTCAAGTTTCGGCTGCTCCACTTCCAATCCAGCTCTCTGCTGTGGCCTGGGAAAGCAGTGAAAGATGACCCAAGTCCTTGGGCTCCTGCACCCACGTGGGAGACCCAAAAGAAGCTCCTGGCTCCTGGCTCCTGGCTACAGATTGGCACAGCTCCAGCTGTTGAGACCAGTTCAGGAGTGAGCCAGTGGATGGAAGACCTCTCTCTCTCTCCCTCTCCTTCTCTCTCTATGTAACTCTGACTTTCATATAAATAATAAAATAAATCTTTAAAAAAATTCAACCTAGACAGCAAATTCCCAGAATGCACAGTTTTACTCTAATTCCAGCCATAGGATGTTTCCCTGGCCACTTTTACAAAGCACTGTGTTTGTTACGTTATGTTACTTTATGTTATGCTTCATGGAGAGATCTCTGATTTACTGATTTCTCCATATCCTGGGAATGCTTTAATCATTTCTTTTTAAGATTTATTCATTAATTTGAAAGGCAGAGTAACAGAGAGAGTGAGACAGAGAGATAGGGCGACAGAGATTTCTTCCATCCACTGGTTCACTCCCCAGATGGCCACAACAGCCAGGGCTGAGTGAGGCCAAAGCCAGGAGCCAGGAACTCCACTCTGGTCTCCCATATGGGTGCAGGGGCCAAGCATTGGACCTTCCCAGTTACATTAGCAGGGAGCTGGATCATAAAGTGGAGCAGCCAGAACTCAAAATGGAGCTCTGATATGAGCAATTGTTGGCTTAAACCACAGCAACACAGCACTGGTCCCCAAAGTGAGTATTTGATCCAACAAAGATTTAGCAAGAAATAATAAAGGAATCCTGTCCCCTTCCCCACCACATGACGGAAATTCTAACAGTGTTTCTGGAAAGGTCTGAGCTCATGATACCTTTCCAAAAGAACCAAACCAAGTGTTATGTACAGTCTCTCAAGCAAGATTAAGTCAGAGCTGCCCAGAGATGACTAAAACCAACAGTACTTCTTAAAGACAGGTCTAATACCTTCCTGCCAAACTTTCTTGCACATCCCTGCTTTCTAGGCACTAAATGACAAAAATGTACCCTAGTATGACGATGACCTAAAAATGCTCCTGTACATTTTCAAACATCCCAACCATTCTCACCAAGATGTGGATCCTTAGATAGGAAATGATTGTATCAACTTCAAGATTGATGATGGTAATAGGTTGTAAAAACTCTGTATCTGTGTGCTGTTTTACTTGAATATATATGAAAAATCCTCAAAAAATTGATAGAAAATGAGTATTATGAAAAAATTCAGTTTTTTTGAACCAAAACTAATATATCCTTTAATTTCATTGCTTTGTGAACTTTTTGAAATCCCCTTGTAGTACAGCCTTTCATGTAGCATCAGCTTATGAGTGCTGAAAACATGAACACTAACCTCGTAACCATTTATTATTATTATTACCTTTACACTGAGGTAAAAAATAATTATGACTAAACTTGGCAAAAAGGATGTGAATTTATTCAAATACAGCCCATAAATGTGGGCAATTCACGCCTCAGTTA
The DNA here is from genome assembly GCA_015711505.1 of Sylvilagus bachmani. Lineage (NCBI taxonomy): Eukaryota > Metazoa > Chordata > Mammalia > Lagomorpha > Leporidae > Sylvilagus > Sylvilagus bachmani. Next base: position 5,072 of record JADBBT010003480.1, on the reverse strand, counting down.
TAATACAACTGAGTATTAGAGCCTCTCTCCACATTTCTCAACTGTACAAGCCCATACCAACTCTTCTGCCATTGTGGAAAAGGGAAGGAAATCTCTAATTTAAAGAATTATGTTGGTGTGGGTGGGAGGGCTGACATGATAGGAAGAATAACTATATTCCTAAAGTTGTACTTATGAAATTTGTATTCCTTAAAAAATAAATTTTAAAAAAATAAAGAATTGTGTTGGAGGGCTGGCACTCCAGTGAGCAGGTTAAACCGCTGCCTGCAACATGGGCATCCCATGTGGGTGCTGGTTCAGGTCCCAGCTGCTCCACTTCTAATCTAGCTCCCTGCCAATGCATTGGGAAAAGCAATGGAATACGGCCCAAATTATTGGGCCCTTACGCCTGTGTGAGAGACCTAGAAGAAGCTCCTGGCTCCTGGCTTCGGATCAGCACAGCTCCGGCCATTCTGGCCATTTGGGGAATGAAGCAGTGGATGAAAGATTTCTCTGTCACTCCTTCTCTGTTTGTAACTCTGACTTTCAAATAAAATAAATGAATCTTTAAAATAAAAAAAAAAAAGACTTATGTTGGATGGCCGCAACAGCCAGAGCTGAGCCGATCTGAAACCAGGAGTTTCTTCCGGGTCTCCCACATGAGTGCAAGGATTTGGGCCATCTTCCACTGCTTTCGCAAGCACATCAGCAGGGAGCTGGATTGCAAGTAGAGTAGCCAGGACTCGAACCAGTGCCCATATGGGATGCCAGTACTGTAGACTGGGGTTTTAACCCTCTGTGCCACTGTGCCAGCCCCTATGTTAGATATTTTACTACTCTGACAAGTGATGGATCACATCAGTATTAATTTGATATAGAAATCAAAGCAAGATTTGTTATAACAAAACTAAGCTGATATCAACCCTCCCTATTCATACACAGATCTGATAAATCTAAATAAATATGTACAGTAAGATAAACTATAACAACAAGAAAAACACACACAAAAAATAGCTTAAATTAAAGAAACGAGAATTACCAGGAGCCTTAATAAGCTCTAGCAGTTTCAGACCTAACACTCAAAGTCTTAATGGTCCCAAAGTACTAAAGATGTGTCCTGGTCTAGATAATAGAGAAAATTGGAAATGAAATACTGACAGAAAATGGAAGATGAGCCATTACGCATAATAATGTCAGAAAGATAAAAATATGAGAAATATATGAGGGATCAACCTTCTTAATAGGAGTTCTGGAAAAAAATAGAACGAATAGGTTACAGATAATAGTTGAAGTGATAAAGGCTGAGAATTTTACAGGATTGAAGAAAGATGTGATTGAAGTAGCACACCAAACACTGCAGTAAAATAAAAACAAACTATATTTAGATACCTCAGATCAGTAAAGATGAAGAAAAACTTCAAAACAACAAGAAATGGCAACAAAACATATCACTGGAAGTGTTTTTTTTTTAGTTTTTTATTTATTTTTAAAAAATATTTATTTATTATTTTGGGAGGCAGCCTTACAGAGAGGGAAAGACAGAGAGAGAGGTCTTTCATCCACTGATTCACTCCCCAAATGGCTGCAACAGTTGGAGCTGAGCCAACCTGAAGCCAGGAGCCAGGAGCTTCTTCCGGGTTTCCCATGTGGGTGCAGGGGCCCAAGCACATGGGCCATCTTCTACTGCTTTCCCAGGCCATCAGCAGGAGCTATTAGGGAGGCAGAGCAGCCAAGACTCAAGCTGGCACCCATATGGGATGTCGGCGCCACAGGTAGATGCGTAACCTACTGCACCACAGCAGTAGCTCCCATCACCGTTCTTAAGTTACGAACAATTCTTTTTTTATTTTTTAAATATTTATTTATTTGAAAGGCAGAGTTGTGGCAGAGGTGGGGAGGAGAGAGAGAGAGAGAGAAAGAGAGAGAGATCTTCCATCCTCTGGTTCACTCCCCAAATGGCTGCAATGGACAGAGCTGGGCCAATACGAAGCCAGGAGCCAGGAGCTTTTTCTTCTGGGTCTCCCACTGGGGTGCTGGGGCCCAAGCACTTGGACCATCTTCTGTTGCTTTCCCAGGCCATTCACAGAGAGAGGGATGGGAAGTGGAGCGGCCTGGACTTGAACCAGTGCCCATATGGGATAACCACACTGCAGGCAGAGGCTTAATCCACTATGCATTAGCCCTGGCAGTTTTTTTGTTTTGTTTTGTTTTTTTAAAGACCAGAAGCCAAGAATTTAACCCAGGTGTCCCATGTGTGTGCTAGGAACTTGGGTTTTTGAGCCATCACCTGCTGTCTTCCAGGGACTGCATTAGCAGGAAACTGGAATCAGGAGTAGAACCAGGACTCAATCCCAGGCACTCTGGTATGTGAAGTGAGCGCCCTGAGCAGCAGCTTAATCACTATGCTAAATGACTGCTCCTAGTGCCCTTGTTTATACACTTGTAGCACACCAGGTTTTTTCCTTTCATATGATGTCTAAGAGTATGTCATTATTTATTTATATGGGTGTGTGTGTGTGTATATTTATATCCTTACCAGACTATAGCCTCCACAAGGACACAATCCATGTCCCTTTTCTCCTTGACTGAATTGCCAATGCACAACATAGTACTTGCCACAGTAAGAATTTTTCTTTTTGTTTAAGATTATGCATTTATTTGAAAGTCAGAATTAGGGAGAGAGAGAGGGCGAGGGCGAGGGCGAGGGCGAGAGAGAGAGAGAGAGAGAGAGAGAGAGACCTTCCATCTGCTGGTTCACCTTCCAGATGGTCTCAGTGGCCAGGGCTGAGCCAGGCCAAAGCTGGCAACCAGGAGCTTCTTCCGAGTCTCCCACATGGGTGGCAAGGACCCAAGTACTTGGACCATCTTTAACTGTTTTCCCCACACCATTGGCAGAAGGGTCAGCATTGTGGCATAGAAGGGTAAGCCTCTGCCTACATTCCATATAGGCACAAGTTCGAGTCCTGACTGCACCACCTCCAGTCCAGCTCCCTGTGGTGCTCCTGGGAAGGCAGTGGAGGATGGCCCAAGTGCTTGGGCCCTGCACCCATGGACACTCCTGGCTTGGTCCTTACACAGCCCTAGCCGTTCTGGCCATCTGGGGAGTGAGCCAGCAGATGGAAGACTCTCTCTATCTCTGCCTTTTTTTTTCTTTCTTTCTTTCTTTTTTTTTTTTAACAGGCAGAGTGGACAGTGAGAGAGAGAGACAGAGAGAAAGGTCTTCCTTTACTGTTGGTTCACCCCTCAATGGCTGCTGCAGCCGGCGCACCGCGCTGATCCGAAGGCAGGAGCCAGGTGCTTCCTCCTGGTCTCCCATGCAGATGCAGGGCCCAAGGACTTGGACCATCCTCCACTGCACTCCCGGGCCACAGCAGAGAGCTGGCCTGGAAGAAGGGCAACTGGGACAGAATCCAGCGCCCCGACCAGCACTAGAACCTGGGGTGCTGGCGCCGCAGGCGGAGAATTAGCTTATTGAGCCGTGGCGCTGGCCTATCTCTGCCTTTCAAACAAACAAATAAATCTTAAACAGGAAGAAGAAATGGAGTAGCAGAGTCCTGAACCAGCACAGCTGGCATTGTAGGTGGTGGCTTCACCCCACCCCACCCCACCACAACACCAGCACTGCAAGTATATTTTTGAATGCATAAATTGCCCTGTATTGTGGATAGCTCATTGTAGATGAGAATACTAAGGTTCAAAGTTAAATAGTTTTTCAGACCTGGAAAGTATTAGAAAAAATCTTGTTTTCCAGCATCGTGAGTTTGATTCTGTAAACCAAGAGACTATTACTGTCTACCCCTGAAATCCACATTTGCTCTCTCCTGTGCATGCAGACTTACAGTCTAAGTGGGAAAATTTTCAAGGATTTATTACTTATGAGTATTTTCTTTTATGAATTTCTTTTCATTCAGCTACAATTTGTGATCCTCAGAAAACATTCAGCTCCTTAGAGACAAGCAGCTGAAAGAACCTACCAAGGACAACAGACATTTTTTTGAATCATGGAAAAGTACCAGATTTAAACATTTGATGGTTTAAAAGCTTTTCAAAATGTTTTCCCTAAAATAATTTGTGTAACTCCCTTCTAGTCACAGCAGGTACATTGTCTTCAAAGCCCTTCAGACTAATTCTGCTGCCATTTTCACTATAGCCCAACTCTGCGATTTAAAAGATCGGGTTTCCTGTAGGCTTCCTTTATCTCACTGAAGGAAACCTGAGAATCTCTGCTGTGCTCTTAGGTGCATGAATAGTCAAATAAAACGTGATCTCAGTTGCACCAAGAGTGTCTGTAACAGAGGGGAAAAAAAACAAAACATTTCTTTTACCTGTATAGATTTGATGACAGTGGCCCTCAAATTAAATTGACAAACAACAGACTATCAGGAGGAAAGACAACTAGGTCTGAGAGCTTATACTCTTTTTTTTTTTTTTTTTTTTTACAGCAATGGGCATTTTTTTTCTGCCAAGGGCCATTTGGATGTTTATAACATCATTTGCGGGCCATACACAATTATCAACCTAAAACTTAGCCTGCTATAGATTTATTGAATCTTGAGCTCTGGCTGCAGTTGCCTTGGCAGGGCCAGACCTAGCACTCACAGAGGCCTTATGTGGCACTTGGGATAGAAGTTCCCGATCTCATTTTAAAGGAAGACAAATGTGGAGAAGAGACAAGACAAAGGAAGAGGGGCTGGGCTTTTAGGGGCAATAAATTGTGGAAAGGTCAATATATGGGAAACTCATGGCAGATAAGTACTATTTTGTGAGAGCTATCTCCTGGTATGGGAGGTGGATGGGTGACAACTTCACAAAGGGACATTCGTACCCTATTTTTAGACAAACAGGGAGAAGGCAAAGAGTTCCTCCTGGCTGCTGTTTCTCCATTGCCTTAGCTCAAAACAATCTTTATACCGAGGTGGCATGTTCTAGAGTGGCATATTCTGATCTCCTTTAGTGTCCAATAATTCATAAAAAATGGAAAGGGCCCACTTCAGGAAGTTTTTTTCAAACTTAGGTCCTCAAACTTCTTCTCTGAGACCCTCTAGAGTTGTGTGTGTGTGTGTGTGTGTGTGTGTGTTTCTTTTTTAAAAAAC
>JADBBT010003479.1:0-11457 GCA_015711505.1 Sylvilagus bachmani | reverse complement strand
TAGGGCTAGGGCTAGGGTTAAGGTTAGGGGTAGGGCTAGGGTTAGGGTGAGGATTGGGTTTAGGGCTAGGTCTAGGCCTAGGCCTAGGCTTAGGGTTTGGGTTAGTGTTAGGGTTACTGTTAGGGTTAGGGCTAGGGCTATGGTTAGAGTTAGGGTTACTGTTAGTGTTGGGGCTAGGGCAAGGGTTATGGTTAGGGTTAGTCTTAGGGCTAGGTTTAGGGTTATTGTTAGGGCTAGGGCTAGGATTAGGGTTGGGTTTGGGGTTTGGTTGGGGTTAGGTTTTGGGTTAGGGTTAGAGTTAAGGCTATGGCTAGAGCTAGGGTTAGGGTTAGGGGTAGGGCTAAGGCTAGGGTTATGGATAGGGTAAGGTTATGGCTAGGACTAGGGCTAGGGCTAGAGTTAGGGTTCGGGTTAGGTCTAGCACTAGGGTTAGTTTTGGAGTTAGTGTTAGCGTTAGGCCTAGGGCTAGGGCTAGGTTTAGGGTTAGCGTTAGTGTTAGGGCTAGGGCTAGGGCTATGACTAGGGCTAGGGTTAGGTTTAGGGTTAGGGCTAGGGCTAGGGCTAGGGTTAGGTTTAGGGTTAGGGTTTGGTCTAGGGCTAGGTCTAAGGCTAGGGCTAGGGTCAGGGTTAGGGTTAGGGCTTGCTCTAGGGCTAGGGCTAGGTTTAGTGTTAGGGTTATGGATAGGATTAGGGTTAGGTCTTGGTCTAGGGCTAGGGCTAGGGCTTGGGTTAGGGCTAGGGCTAGGGCTAGGGCTATGGTTAGCTTTAGGGTTAGGATTATTTTTAGGGTTATGACTAGGGCTAGGTCTAGGTCTAAGGCTAGGTTTAGGGTTAGGGCTAGGGCTAGGGCTAGGGCTAGGCCTAGTGTTAAGATTAGGGTTAGGTTTAGGTTTAAGGCTAGGGCTAGGGCTAGGTTTAGGGTTAGGGTTTGGGCTAGGGTTAGGGCTATGCTTAGCTATAGGGTTAGGGTTAGGCCTAGGGCTAGGGCTAGGTTTCGGGTTAGGGTTAGGGTTATGGCTATTGCTAGTGCTAGGGCTAGCGTTAGGATTAGGTTTAGGGTTCGGTTTCGGTTTCGGGTTAGGGTTAGGTTTATGGTTAGGGCTAGATCTAGGCTTAGTGTTAGTTTAGTGTTAGTTCTAGAGCTAGGGCTAGGGTTAGGGTTAGGTTTAGGGCTAGGGCTATGGCTAGGGTTAGGGCTTGGTTTAAGGTTAGGGCTAGGGCTAGGGCTAGGGTTAGGGTTAGGTATATGGTTAGGGTTAAGGCTAGGGTTAGGGTTAGGTTTAGGGTTAGGGTTAGGGCTAGGGCTAGGGTTAGGGTTAGGGTTAGGGCTATGGTTAGGGCTGGGCCTAGCGTTAGGGTTAGGGTTAGTGTTATGGCTAGGGCTAGGGCTAGAGCTAGGTTTAGGTTTAGGGTTAGGGCTAGGGCTAGGGTTAGGGTTAGGGCTAGGGCTAGGGTTAGAGTTAGGGTTATGCCTAGGGCGAGGGTTAGGTTTAGGGTTAGGGTTAGTGTTATGGCTAGGGTTAGGGCTAGGGCTAGGGCTAGGGCTAAGGTTAGGGTTAGGTTTAGTGCTAGGGCTTGTGTTAAGGTTAGGGTTAGTTTTAGGTTTAGGGCTAGGGCTACGGTTAGGGTTAGGATTAGGCCTAGGGCAAGGGCTAGGGTTAGGGTTAGGGTTAGGTTTAGGTTTAGTGCTAGGGCTAGTGTTAAGTTTAGGGTTAAGTTTAGGGTTAGGGCTAGGGCTTGGTCTAGGGCTAGGGGTAGTTTTAGTGTTAGGGTTTGTGTTAGGGCTACAGCTATGTTAATGTTAGGGTTATGGTTAGGATTATTTTAGGGGTTGGTATATGGTTAATGCTAGGGCTAGTGTTAGGGCTAGGGCTAGGGCTAGGGCTAGGGCTAGGGCTAGGGCTAGGGCTAGGGCTATGCTTAGATTTAGGGTAGGTTTAGGTTTAGGGCTAAGGCTACTGTTAAGGTTAGGGTTAGGTTTAGGGTTAGGTCTAGGGCTAGGGTTAGGGTTAGGGTTAGAGTTAGGCCTAGGGCAAGGGCTAGGGTTAGGGTTATGGCTTGGGTTAGGGCTAGGGAAAGGGCTAGGGCTAGGGCTAGGGCTAGGGCTAGGGTTAGGGTTAGGGTTAAATTAGGGCTATTTTTAGGGCTAGGTTTAGGGTTATTTTTAGGGCTAGCGCTAAGGCTTGGGTTAGGGTTGGGTTTGGGGTTTGGTTGGGGTTAGGTTTTGGGTTAGGCTTAGGGTTAAGGCTAGGGCTAGTCCTAGGGTTAGGGTTAGGGTTAGGGCTAAGGCTAGGGTTATGGTTAGGGTTAAGTTATGGCTAGGGCTTGGGCTAGGTCCTGAGTGAGGGTTAGATTTAGGTCTAGGACTAGGGTTAGTTTTAGAGTTAGGGTTAGGGTTAGGCTAGGGCTAGGGCTAGGTTTAGGGTTAGTGTTAGGTTTAGGGTTAGGGCTAGGGCTAGGGCTAGTGCTAGGGTTAGGGTTAGGTATACGGTTAGGGTTAAGGCTAGGGTTAGTGTTAGGTTTAGGGTTAGGGTTAGGGCTAGGCCTAGGGCTAGGTTTAGGGTTAGGCTTAGGGCTAGGGCTAGGGCTAGGGCTAGGGCTAGCGTTAGGGTAGGGTTAGTGTTATGGCTAGGGCTAGGGCTAGGGTTAGGTTTAGGGTTAGGGCTAGGGCTATGGTTAGTGTTAGGTTTAGGATTATGGTTAGGGCTAGGGCGAAAGTTAGGGTTAGGGTTGGGTTACAGCTAGGGGTCGGTCTAGGGTTACGGTTATTGTTAGTTCTTGGGCTAGGGATAGGGCTAGGGTTTACATGGGGTTGGGGTTGGGGTGGGGTTAGGTTTAGGATTAGGGTTAGGGTTAGGGCTAGGGCTAGTGCTAGAGTTAGGGTTATGGTTAGGGTTAGGGCTAGGGCTGGGTTATATTTAGGGTTAGGGTTATGGCTATGGCTAGGCCCTGGGCTAGGTCTAGAGTTAGGGTTAGGTTTAGGGCTATGGCTAGGGTTAGTTTTAATGTTAGGGTTTGGGCTAGGGCTAGGGATAGGTCTAGGGTTAAGGTTAGTTCTAGGGTTACCGTTAGGGCTAAGGCTATGGCTAGAGTTACGGTTTGGTTAGGGTTCGGGTTCGGGTTTGGGTTCAGGTTAGGGTTACAGTTAGGGCTATGGCTAGGCCTAGGTTAAGGATTAGGGTTAGTTATAGGGCTATGGCTAGGGCTAGTGCGAGGGTTAGTGTTAGGGTTTGGGTTAGGGCTATTTTAGGGTTAGGTTTAGGATTAGGGTTAGTGTTAAGGCTAGGGTTAGGGTTCAGGCTAAGGTTAGGGTTAGGGTTAGGCATAAGGTTAGCTTTAGGCCTAGTGCTGTGTTAACAGTTAGGATTATGATTATGTCTAAGGCTATGGTTAAGGTTAGGTGTAGGATTAGAGTTAGGTTTAGGGTTCGGTTTCGGGTTCGGGTTCGTGTTTGGGTTCGGGTTCAGGTTTGGGTTACAGTTAAGGTTCGGGTTCGAGTTCGGGTTCAGGTTAGGGTTATAGTTCAGGTTCGGGTTAGGTTTAGGGCTAGGGTTGGGTTTAGGGTTAGGGTTAACTAGGGCTAGGGCTAGGGTAAGCTTTAGGGTTATGAATAGGGCTAGGGTGTGGGTTAGGGTTAGGGCTAGGTCTAGGGCTAGGGCTAACGTTAGGGCTACGGTTAGGGTTAGGGCTAGGTCTATGGTTAGTGTTAGGGTTAGGGTTAGGGAGAGGGTTAGGGTTAGGGTTAGGGCTAGGGCTAGGGCTAGGGCTAGGGCTAGGGTTAGCGTTAGGGTTAGGGCAAGGGCTAGGGTTAGGGTTAGGTTTAGGTTTAGGGCTAGGGCTAAGTCTAGGGCTAGGCTTAGGTTTAGGATTAGGTTAGGGTTAAGGTTAGGGCTGGGGCTATGGTTAGGGTTAGGGTTACTGTTAGGGTTTGGGATAGGGCGAGAGTTAGGTTTAGGCTTAGAGATAGGGCTAGGGCTAAGTTTAGGGTTATTGTTAGGACTAGGGCTAGGGCTATGGTTAGGGTTGGGTTTGAGGTTGGGGTTGGGTTTAGGGTTAGGGTTAGGGTTAGGGTTAGGGTTAGGGTTAGGGTTAGGGCTAGGGTTATGCTTAGGGTTAAGGTTAAGGCTATGGCTAGGGCTAGGGCTAGGGCTGGAGTTAGGGTTTGGTTTAGGGCTAGAGCTAGGGTTAGTTTTAGAGTTAGGGTTAGTGTTAGGGTTAGGGCTAGGCTAGTACTAGGGTTCTTGTTAGGTTTAGGGTTAGGGCTAGGGCTAGGGTTATGCTTAGGGTTTAGATTATGGCTATGGCTAGGGCTAGGGCTAGAGTTAGGGTTTGTTTTAGGGCTAGAGCTAGGGTAAGTTTTAGAGTTAGTGTTAGGGTTAGGATTAGGGTTATGGTTAGGGCTAGGGTTACGGTTAGTTCTAGGGTTAGTGTTAGGTCAAGTGCTAGGGCTAGTGTTATGGTTAGGGTTAGGGTTCGGTTTTGGGTTCGGGTTAGGGGGAAGGTTAGGTTTAGGGCTAGTGCTAGGCCTAGGGTTAGGTTTAGGTTTAGGGTTATGGTTAGGGCAAGGGCTAGGGCTAGGGTTAGGGTTAGGTTTAGGGTTAGGGCTAGGGCTAGGTTTAGGGTTAGGGTTAGTGTTAGTGTTAGGGCTAGGGCTGGGGCTAGGGCTATGGTTAGGTTTAGTGTTAGGGCTAGGGCTCTTGTTAAGGTTAGGGTTAGGTTTAGGGTAAGGGCTAGGGCTAGGTTAGGGTTACGGTTAGGGTTAGGGTTAGGGCTAGGGCTAGGGCAAGGGTTAGGGTAACGGCTAGGGTTAGGGTTAGGGCGATGGTTAGGGTTAGGTTTAGGGCTAGGGCTAAGACAAAGGTTAGTGTTAAGGTTTGTGTTAGGTTTGGGATTACGGTTAGGGTTAGGGTTAGTGTTAGGTTTAGGGTTAGGGCTTGGACTGGGGCTAGGGCTAGGGCTAGGGCTAGGGTTAGTGTTAGGGCTATGCTAGTGTTAGGTTTAGGATTAGGGTTAGTGTTAAGGCTAGGGTTAGCGTTCGTCTAAGGTTAGGTTTAGGGTTAGGTGTAGGACTTGCTTTAGGGCTAGTGCTGTGTTAACAGTTAGGACGATGACTAAGTCTAATGCTATGGTGAATGTTAGGTGTAGGATATTGGCTAGGGTTAGGGTTCGGTTTCGGGTTCAGGTTCGGATTAGGGTTAGGGTTCGGGTTCGAGTTTAGGTTTGGGTTAAGGTTAGTCTTTGGGTCCGGGTTCGTGTTATGGTTAGGGTTAGGGTTAGGTTTCGGGTTTGGGTTAGGTTTAGGACTAGGGTTGGGATTAGGGTTAGAGTTAGGGCTAGGGCTAGGGTTAGCTTTAGGGTTAGGGTTAGGGTTAGGGCTGGGGTTAGGGTTAGGGTTAGGGCTAGGTCTAGGGCTAGGGCTAGTTTAGGGTTAGGGTTAGGGTTAGGGCTAGGGCTAGGGTTAGGGTTAGGGTTAGTGTTAGTGCTAGGGCTAGAGCTAAGGCTAGGATTAGGTTTAGGGTTAGGGCTAGGGCTAGTGTTAAGTTTAGGGTAAGGTTTAGGGTTAGGGCTAGGGCTAGATTTAGGGTTAGGGTAAGTTCTAGGGCTAAGGTTAGGTCTGGGGTTAGGATTAGGGTTAGGGCTAGATTTAGGGTTATGATTAGGGCTAGGGCTAGTGCTAGAGTTACGGTTAGGGTTAGGGTTATGGCTATGGCTAGGCCCTGGACTAGGTCTACAGTTAGGGTTAGGTTTAGGGCTAGGGCTAGTGTTAGTTTTAGGGTTAGGTTTAGGGCTAGGGCTAGGGTTAGGCCTAGGGTTAAGGTTAGTTCTAGGGTTCGTGTTAGGGCTAGGGCTAGGGCTAGTGCTAGAGTAACAGTTTGGTTAGTGTTTGGGTTCTGGTTTGGGTTCAGGTTAGGGTTACAGTTAGGGCTGTGGCTAGGCCTAGGGTTAGGATTAGGGTTAGTTCTAGGGCTATGGCTAGCGCTAGGATCAAGGTTAGGGCTAGGGCTAGGGTTAGGGTTAGGGTTAGGGTTCGGTTTAGGGTTAGGCTCGGGATTGGGTAAGGTAAGGGCTAGGTTTAGGGTTAGCATTACAGGTATGGTTAGGGCTAGGCTTAAGGTCAGGGTTAGGGCTAGAGCGAGGGTTAGGGTTAGGCTTAGGGCTAGGACTAGGGTTAGGGTTAGGGTCCGTTTAGGGCTAGGTCTAGGGCTAGGGCTAGGCTTAGGTTTTGGGTTAGGGTTATGGTTAGGGCTAGGGCTAGTGTTAAGGTTAGGGTTACAGTTAGGGTTGGGGCTTGGTGAGTGTTAGGGTTAGGGTTAGGCTTAGGGCTAGGCTTAGGGCTAGGTTTAGGGTTATTGTTAGGGCTAGGGCTAGGATTAGGGTTGGGTTTGGGGTTTGGTTGGGGTTAGGTTTTGGGTTAGGGTTAGGGTTAGGGTTAGGGGTAGGGTTAGGGCTAGGGCTAGGGCCAGGGCTAGGGTTAGGTTTAGGGTTAGGGTTAGGGCTATGGCTAGTGCTAGGGCTAAGGTTAGTGTTAGGGTTTGGGTTAGGGCTAGGTCTATGGTTAGAGTAAGGGTTATGGTTAGTATTAGAGTTAGGGCTTGCCTAGGGCTAGGGCTAGGGTTAGGGCTAGGGCTAGGGCTATGGCTGTGGTTAGGATTAGGGTTAGTTTAAGGGTTATGGCTAGGGCTTGGGTTAATGTTAGGGTTTGGGTTAGGGCAAGGGTTAGGGCTAGGGCCAGGGTTAGGGTTAGGTTTAGGGTTAGGGCTATTGCTAGTGATAGGGCTAGTGTTAGGGTTAGGATTAGGGTTTTGGTTAAGGTTACGGCTAGGGTTAGTTTTAGGGCTAGGTTTAGTTTTAGGGCTAGGGCTTGACCTAGGGCTAGGGCTCTGGTTAGGGTTGGGGCTAGGGCTAGGGTTAGGGTTACGGTTACAGTTAGCGTTAGGGAAGGCTTAGGGTTAGGGTTAGGGCTAGGGCTAGGGTTAGGTTTAGGGTTTGGGTTAGGGCTAGATCTAGGGCTAGGGTTAGGTTTAGGGTTAAGTTTAGGCCAAGGCTACGGTTATGTTAAGGGTTAGGGTTAGGGCTAGGTTTAGGTTTAGGGCTCATGCTAGTGTTAGGGTTAGTGTTACGGTTATGCTTAGGACTAGTTTTAGGGTTTGGCTTAGGGCTAGGGATAGGGCTAGGGTTAGGGTTAGGGTTAGCGTTAGGGTTATGGCTATGGTTAGGGCTATGTCTAGTGTTAAGTTTAGGGCAAGGGCTAGGGCTAGGGTTAGGGTTAGGGTTAGGCCTAGGACTAGGGATCGGGGTGGGTTAGGTCTAGAGCTAGTGTTAGGGTTAGTGTTACGGTTATGGTTAGGGCTAGTTTTAGGTTTAGGGTTAGGACTAGGACAAGGGTTAGGGTTTGGGTTAGGCTTAGGGCTAGGGTTAGGGGTAGGGTTAGGTTCAGTGTTAGCGTTAGTGTTAGGTCTAGTGTTAGGGCTAGTGTTAAGATTAGGGCTAGGGCTAGGGCTAGGGTTAAGGTTAGGGCTAGGGCTAGGGTTAGGGTTAGGTATACGGTTAGGGTTAAGGCTAGGGTTAGGGTTAGGTTTAGTGTTAGGGTTAGGGCTAGGGCTAGGGTAGGGTTAGGGATAGGTTTAGGGCTAGGGCTAGTGCAAGATCTAGTGTTACTGTTAGGGTTAGTGTTATGGCTAGGGCTAGGGCTAGGGTTAGGTTTAGGGTTAGGGTTAGTGTTAGTGTTAGGGCTAGGGATATGGCAATGGCTAGGGCTAGGGTTAGGGTTAGGTTTAGGTTTAGGGTTAGGGCTAGGGCTAGGGATAATGTTAGGGTTAGCGCTTGGTCTAGGGCTAGGGCTATTGTCAGTATTAGGGTTTGGGTTATGGCTACGGCTATGGTTAGCGTTAGGGTTATCATTAGGATTAGGGTTCGAGCTTGTTCTAGGCCTAGGGCTTGGGCTAGGTCTAGGGCTATTGTTAGGTTTAGGGTTAGGGTTATGGTTAGGGCTAGGGCTAGGGCTAGGGTTAGGCTTAGGGTTTGGTTTAGGGCTACAGCTATGTTTAGTGTTAGGGTTAGGGTTAGGATTAGGGCTACGGCTATGCTTAGTGTTAGGGTTATGGTTAGGATTAGGGTAAGGGCTTGTTCTAGGGATAGGGCTAGGGCTAAATTTAGGGCTAGGGCTCGGGCTAGGGCTAGGACTATGGTTAGTTTTAGGGTTAGGTTTAGGGTTAGGGCTAGTGCTAGGGCTAGGGTTAGGGTTAGGGCTATTGCTAGTGCTAGGGCTAGTGTTAGCATTCAGGTTTTGGTTCGGTTTCAGTTTGGGGTTAGGGTTAGGGCTAGGGCTAGGGCTAGGGTTAGGGCTGGGGCTAGGCCTAGTGTTAGTCCAGTGTTAGTTCTAGAGTTAGGGCTAGGGTTAGGGTTACGTTTAGTGCTAGGGCTAGGGCTAGGGCTAGGGCTAGGGCTAGGGCTAGGGTTACGGTTAGGGCTAGGGCTCGGGTTAGGGTTAGGTACACGGTTAGGTTTAATGCTAGGGTTAGGGTTAGGTTTAGGGTTAGGGTTAGGTCTAGGGCTAGGGCTAGGGTTAGGGTTAGGGTTAGGGCTGGGGCTAGGCCTAGTGTTAGTCCAGTGTTAGTTCTAGAGCTAGGGCTAGGGTTAGGGTTACGTTTAGGGCTAGGGCTAGGGCTAGGGCTAGGGTTAAGGTTAGGGCTAGGGCTCGGGTTAGGGTTAGGTACACGGTTAGGTTTAATGCTAGGGTTAGGGTTAGGGTTAGGGTTAGGGTTAGGGTTAGGGCTAGGCCTAGGCCTAGGTCTAGCGTTAGATTTAGGGTTAGTGTTATGGCTAGGGCTAGGGCTAGGGCTAAGTTTAGGTTTAGGGTTAGGGTTAGGGCTAGGGCTAGGGTTAGGGTTAGGGTTAGGGCTAGGGTTAGGGTTAGGTTTAGTGCTAGGGTTAGGGTTAGGGTTAGGCCTAGGGCAAGGGCTAGGGTTACGGTTAGTGTTAGGGCTAGGGCTAGGGCTAGGACCTGTGTTAGTGTTAGGTTTAGGTCTTGGTCTAGGGCTATGGCTAGGGCTAGGGTTAGGGCTAGGGCTATGCTTAGCTTTAGGGTTAGGGTTAGGTTTAGGGCTAGGGCTAGGTCTAGGGTTAGGGCTATTGCTAGTGCTAGGGCTAGTGTTATGATTAGGTTTAGGGTTCGGTTTCGGTTTTGGGTTAGGGTTAGGGCTAGATCTTGGCCTAGTGTTAGTTTAGTGGTAGTTCTAGAGCTAGGGCTAGGGTTAGGGTTTGGTTTAGGGCTAGGGCTAGGGCTAGGGCTGTGGTTAAGGTTTGGGCTAGGGCTAGGGTTGGGGTTAGGTATACGGTTAAGGTTAAGGCTAGGCTTAGGGTTAGGTTTATGGTTAGGGTTAGGGCTAGGGCTAGGGCTGTGGTTAAGTTTAGGGTTAGGGTTAGGGCTAGGGCTAGGGCTAGCATTAGGGTTAGTGTTAATGTTATGGCTAGGTCTAGGGATAGGGCTAAGGTAAGGTTTAGGGTTAGGGCTAGGGTTAGGGTTAGGGTTAGGGCTAGGGCTAGGGTTAGGGTTAGGGTTATGGCTCGGGCGAGGGTTATGGTTAGGGTGAGGGTTAGGGCTAGGGCTAGGGCCAGGTTTAGGTTTAGGTTTAGGGCTAGGGCTAGTGTTAAGGTTAGGGTAAGATTTAGTGTTAGGGCTAGGGCTAGGGTTAGGGTAGGGTTAGGCATAGGGCAAGTGCTAGGGTTTTGTTTAGGTTTAGGGTTAGAGCTAGGGCTAGAGCTAGGGCCTGGGTTAGGGTTAGGGTTAGGGCTTGTTCTAGGGCTAGGGCTAGGGTTAGTGTTAGGGTTTGGGTTAGGGCTACGGCTATGGTTAGTGTTAGGGTTATGGTTAGAATTAGGTTTAGGGCTTGGTCTAAGGCTAGGGCTAGGGCTATGGTTAGGGTGAGGGCTCAGGCTAGGGCTAGGGCTAGGCCTAGGGCTAGGATTAGGGTTAGGGTTAGGGTTAGGGCTAGGAATAGGGCTAGGGCTAGGTCTAGGGCTAGGGTTAGGGTTAGGGTTAGGCCTAGGGCAAGGGCTAGGGTTATTGTTATGGTTAGGGCTTGTTCTAGGGCTAGGGCTAGGGTTAGTGTTAGGGTTTGGGTTAGGGCTAGGCTATGCTTAGTGTTAGGTTTATGGTTAGGATTAGGGTTAGGGCTTGGTCTAGGGCTAGGGCTAGGGCTAGGTTTAGGGCTATGGCTCGGGCTCTCGCTAGTGCTATGGTTAGCTTTAGGGTTAGGGTCAGGGTTAGGGCTAGGGCTAGGGCTAAGTTTAGGGTTAGGGTTAGCGCTATTTCTAGTGCTAGGGTTAGTGTTAGGATTAGGTTTAGGGTTCGGTTTTAGTTTCGGTTTCTGGTTAAGGTTAGGTTTAGGGTTAGGGCTAGATCTAAGCCTAGTGTTAGTTTAGTGTTGATTCTAGAGCTAGGGCTAGAGTTAGGGTTACGTTTAGGGCTAGGGCTAGGGCTAGGGCTAGGGTTAAGGTTAGGGCTAAGGCTAGGGTTAGGGTTAGATATACGGTTAGGGTTAAGGCTAGGGTTAGGGTTAGGTTTAGTTTTAGGGTTATGGCTAGGGCGAGTGTTAGGGTTAGGGTTAGGGTTAGTGTTAGGGCTAGTGCTAGGGCTAGGGCTAGGGCCTGGTCTAGGTTTAGGTTTAGGTTTAGGGCTAGAGCTAGTGTTATGGCTAGGGTTAGGTTTAGGGTTAGGGCTTGGGCTTGGGCTAGGGCTAGGGTTAGGGTTAGGTTTAGGCCTAGGACAAGGGCTAAGGTTCAGGTTAGGGTTATGATTAAGGCTAGGGCTAGGGCTAGGGCTAGGGTTAGGTTTTGGATTAGGTCTTGGTCTATGTCTAGGGCTAGGTTTAGTATTAGGGTTTGGGTTAGGGCTAAGGCTATGGTTAGGATTAGGGTTAGGGCTTGGTCTAGGGCTAGTGCTATGGCTTTGCTTAGCCCTAGGTTTAGGTTTAGGGTTAGGGTAGGGCTAGGGCTAGTGCTCGTGTTAGGGCTAGGGTTAGGGTTAGGTTAGGGCTAGGCCTTAGGGCTAGGGCTCTGGTTAGGTTTTGGCCTAGAGCTAAGGTTAGGGTTAGGGATACGGTTAGATTTAGGGAAGCCTTAGAGTTAGGGTTAGGGCTAGGGCTAGGGTTAGGGTTAGGGTTAGGTTTAGGGTTACGGTTAGGGTTAGGGCTAGGGCTAGGGCTATGTTTAGGTTTCGGGTTAGGGTTAGGTTTAGGGCTAGGGCTAGGTTTAGGTTTAGGGTTACGGTTAGGGCTACGGATAGGGCTAGGGTTAGCATTACGGTTAGGGCTAGGGCTAGGGCTAGGGATTCCGTTAGGGCTAGGGCTAGGGCTAAGGCTAGGGTTAGGGCTCAGGTTAGGGTTAGGGCTAGGGCTAGGTTTAGGCTTATGATTACCGTTATGGTTAGGGCTAAGCTTAGGGTTAGGGTTAGGG
>JADBBT010003478.1:0-11458 GCA_015711505.1 Sylvilagus bachmani | reverse complement strand
TAAAATCTTTTCTGAACACATGCTAAACTGAGCTCCTGTATACAAAGAGAATTGAAAATGAATCTGGATGTGAACGAGAGGGGAGGGGGAGGGGGTAAGGGGGAAGGGTAGCGGGGGGAGGGGAGGTATGGGTGGGGAAGCCATTGCAATCCACAAGTTGTACCTTGGAAATTTATATTCTAAATAATAAAAAAAAAAATCATGATTACCCGGATTGTAATGCATTGACCTCCATGCATGTTGGATTATGAGGTTTCCAGAGCTTACCCAATTGACAGAATCAGATTTTCTGGGGAATAACCTTTGCCATTGGTAATAATGAACACCTCGATGTGATTTTAAGATGATAAATTTGGAAAACCGTGCATTACAGATATTGCTTGGGAATCAAAGTCACAAGTCTCAGGCCCATCTATGGACAGAAGATTCACTGGTTGAGTGCCCAGGCATTCTTATTGGTCATTCAGCACAAAATAATACTCATTATAAGGTTAGGCCCCAAATCAGACAGCATTAATAAAAAAATAAACCTGTTTCCAAATGTGGCTTCCATTGGTTCTCATCTCTGGGAATAACTACATTTAAATTACTATCATTATTGCTGTACTCTCCCTTTTTAGTTAGAAAAAGAAAGTTAAATTGACTTTACAAGTCTCATGAAAGATTTTATTTTAAGCTATCACACATGGCTAATTAACAGCATATGCTGTGTGGAGTCCAGTGACTGCAGCACAATAGACAATTTATATAACAATGGAAGAGGAGTCACTCTGAGGCCAAATCCATTTCTTTTTTCAGACTAAGAACAGAAGAGTGATTGATGCTATAGACTGTGAGTATCTTCATTTGTTTTTGTATCTTTATTCAGTTTATAGCAAAAAGAGCTCCACCACCTGCAAAATCTCAGCTTTTCAAACTAGGAATATGAGTGCTATAAAAAAGGTTACTGCTATCATGAAAATAATATTGGTCTATGAAGTTGAAATTGCACCTTGTTCAAATTCCTATTTTTGCTCTCATTTGCTGTGTGACCTTGTTTTTTTAATTTAATTTCTCAGAGCCTTAGTTTTCTCATGTTTATAATATAAGCACTAGCACATCCCTATGTGTAGCATAAATGAGATAAACTGTGTTCTAGATTGGATTGTTTCCCAGTTTTCACTGCATTCTGCCATGTGATCTTCCAGTGTACAGCGTGGCATATGCTTTTCACCTATTGATCTTGGTTTTAGCATCTTGATTGTTTTGGTGATGGAAAGAGAGCAGATAAGGTATTGTGGCAGTCCTAGGCTAAGACTCTGAGAGGCCTTAAAATTTACACTTAATTCTGCTGCTACCTGTCATAAAAAGAGCATGCCCTGGAAAGTCATTGTCCCTTCAGTCTAGAATGATCTAGAATGAATGTATATGGGGAACTTTTGAAAAATCCAAACAGCCTTAAACAGAGATGGGCTAGTCTGCAAGGTTGTAGACACATTGGCAAGAAAAGTAAATACTTGTATAAATTCACTGTTATACAAGATTATTATAGTAGCTAACTCATCACCCACTACTTCTAATGCAGAAAACTTGAAAAATCACTAAGTATTTTGTGATTTAACATTGTTTAAATTTAAAGGCTAGGTTATATACAGAGAGGTAAAAATGGATATAATCAGTAAATGTGCATCTATTATTGCAGGAATGATAAAACATGAAAGTGCACAAAAATCCACAAATAATAAGTGAATTTGGGGCATTGTGTGGAGAAATCAGAGACTTTAAAAAGAATCTGGCAGAGAATTGATAAGGAAACTATATAAAAGGACAAGTCAAGGGAAAAAATCTAAAGGAAGTAAAATAAGAAATTCTATGAATGCTAAAAAATAAAATTCAGTTTCTTCCTAGGTTTTATTTACTTTGTTAAGGTACCATGGCAGCATAAACAATTTAAAGACGGGAGTTTATAAACCCACTGGGAAAGTGAGACCCGCAGCCATCCAAGATAACACAGTTAAGAGCAGTGCCAGTAAGCACAGCAGTAAGTGAGAGAATATAGTACCTAGACGGTGTCTGGTACAGAATAAATGTCCAATAAATTCTGTATGCTTTCTTCCTGGCCTGACATAGAAATGTTAGTGGTGCCTCCCAAACTGGGCATAAAATTCTTTTTTTTTTTTTCATTTGACTATGACTCCTGAATGGTAAGACCAGAATCTTACTAGAATATATATCCTCAGCACTTTGTATAGGAGACAGGTATGCATAGAAAGCATCTTTTTCCTTTTTGAGAGCACAAGCTACAGAGGAGAAGCCAAAAGCTTCACATTACCTCCTGAATTCAATGGCTATGATATCTACTCCATAAGATTTAAAATTTACTGTCTTTAATTTATCACTAAGGATGTTTTATGCTTTCTAGTAGAGTTTTTTGACACTTGCGATTGCCCTCTTGGAATTTGTAGTTTCTAATGCTGAGCCTCACTTCAAAATTCATTAAGCAGGACAGTCCTTTAAATAAATACAAGATTTATTTGCTTGATTGATTTACTTGATTTTATCTAGGAGTAGAGGGAAATAATGAACCTGATAGTCTTCTGTCTTGTGCATTTTTAAAATAGAAGAGGAAACCACTCAGACACTGTCTTATGGAGGACCTATAAAATGCCTTACAGAACCTCAATTATGATTGGTGTGAGACACTGGGCTGAGGTCTTCCGAAGACATGGGAAAGAAGAAGACATCATCATTTCTCTCTAAGAGATTGAAATCTAAGAAGGCAGTTGGAAAGACCGCAGGCCAAAATACAGAAAATGAAGGCAAAGGCCATTTATGACATTCAAGTAGAGAAAACATTTCATATTTAAAGGTCCCAGAGAAACCCTATGTCCCTAGCCAAACAAAGCCAAAGTAATAGAAGAAATCAATGCTGAGCTTATCACTTAGAAACTTGGCCAGAGTTAGGAGGGAAAATTCAGAGTTGAGTGTGTTCTCTTTCAATGGGGTTCTGAGAGTCTACAAAGTAATTACAAAAGAATATTTTTTTTTGTATATTTTAGCAGCCAAATGGGATATTAACCTGATGTGTCGATGAATTCTTTAGAAGTGTTCCTATACTCAGTGTAGTACTAGAATTTAAAGGATATTTGCTTCATTGCTTCTGTCCTGGAGTTTGGTGTGAAGAATGTGGAAGGTTTTCATCTGATCACATGGAGGGAGAGCAGTCTTGGTGTTTCTGACACCATGTGTGGTCTGGTGGAATTACTGCTGCCTAATTCTACCCTAGGAGTAGATTGAAATGAGGACAAATTCAGGTAGAAATAAATGATTTTAACATTTTCTCTGATTTCCCCTCCATGCTCATTCTTCTCCCTCACTTCTAATTATTTATATTTATCTCCTTATTTTATGATTTTTGGCTTTAAAAATAAAAATAAAATTGCATTTTAAGAATAATAGCTACTGTGGCTAAATACATATTAAATTTATGATGAATTCAACTTTCATATATGTCAAATCATTTATTTTTCATTTCCAAAAGAACAGAAAAAAGTAGGAACATAAGAAATTAAGATATTTTGTAAACACATACAAGGATTTTAGTTGTCCTGTCTTTTCTGCTTGTGTCTAACTTTCCTTTTTTTTTTTTTTTTCTTTTTGGACAGGCAGAGTTAGACAGTGAGAGAGAGAGAGAGACAGAGAGAAAGGTCTTCCTTCCATTGGTTCACCCCCCAAATGGCCGCTACAGCCGGCGCGCTGCACCCATCCAAAACCAGGAGCCACAAGCTTCCTCCTGGTCTCCCATGCGGGTGCACTTGGGCCGTCCTCCACTGCCTTCCTGGGCCATAGCAGAGAGCTGGCCTGGAAGAGGAGCAACCTAGAACTCGGGGTGCCGGCGCTGCAGGCGGAGGACTAGCCTAGTGAGCCATGGTGCCGGCCTTGTGTCTAACTTTCATATCAAAGTAGCCTTGATGAGATTTGTTTCCTTAGAACTTAAATCAAGACAACGGTCTCCACCAACTGCACTTAAAACAGTGTATGCTGCATCCAGCTTACACTGACTCAACAAGACCTGTGAGTACTTTATAAACTATTAATGAGTCATTGAAAGTTAAAACAGTGAGAGCTAAAATTAATTAAGTTATACTAAAACAAAGATAATAAATCCTCATATTTCCTCATTGTGATTATTTTGAGGTTATTTATACCTTTGAATATGCAAATACAATTTAATAATGCACTACTGCATGTGTCTCTTTCCAACTCTGAAATCAATAATGTCATTTTGATGGCTTCCAGTCAGCCTTGGTGTGAATATTTATACCATGAAATCACAAATGCCGTGATAGCATATGATTTATTGCTTTGCTGATTATCTAGATTTAAGAAAGTGATGAAAACAGTTAATAATAAAGACTAAACTTAAAAATGTGTTATCTCTAAAACTGAAGCTGAAAGAAATTTCAGCTTAATGGCTATAATCTGTACAAAATTGAGAACTATTTTAATTGCAGTTTGCATATCACATTAATTGACAATAAATTTATTGGGATACGATTACTGGATTGGGATGCAATTCCATTGCCAAACTGTAGTTAAATCTTATAATAGTTTGGTTAAAGATTAAAAAAACAACTAAAGCTTTGACAAAAATTAATAAAAGCATTCTATGAGGAGCAGTTTACCTAAATGGAATTCATCATAGTCTTATATCTCATTACTTTTTATAAATAGTATACTATACATATTTTATATTAAGAATTTTTTTGACTCTTTTTGATATTGGGAATAAAAAGCAAAAGGGAAGGAAAGAAAACATCTCTGGATTAAAAGCAGTATTTGAAAATCACTGAACCAACGACCCCTCAAGGTTGCATTTAGTTCCTAAGTGACATTGGCAGCTCAAGTGTGAATAGATTGTAAATTAGATTCAGTACAAGTATTACCCCCTTGTATTTATTGTCTTTCTTACAAAACAGGGCTTTATTTCAAAGATTTTGAAATCTGAACTTCCTGGAGTTTGAGTCAAAATTTTAGGCTTAGGATGGGATTGAGAAAGACAATATTCCTCCCTTTCATCCACTGAAGAGATGTAGGGAAATCTGACATTAGTGTTTCAGAGAAAAAAAACTAATAATTTTCATCAAAGCCAAACCAAAGCAATAGACTGACTATCTGAGGCAAGGTAATCCATATAGAACTAAGGTAATCAATATAAAACTAAGGAAACAATGTTATTTCTTTATTAACCATTGATAAGGGTAATATCTGATATGTGGCCTGTGTCTGACAATGAACAAGGCTGTTGATTGGCCTATAAATATCAATGTGTATTAATTTGGGGGACTGATTCTTCTTGGCACGATTAGATTTTGAGAAACACTTTTCATTAAAGATATTGGGGGCTAGGTCAAAGAAAACCCAAGTCATTTTTGGACTAACTTTATCCATTCTATTGATTATCCCTTGCTGGGTTAATAAACCATCTCAAAACTTAGTGGTTTAAAATAATGATTTGTCTTTTTTTCTCTTAGTCTTGTGGCCTGGCTATGGATTGTTCATGCTGCTATTGTCTGGTATTATTCCTTTACTTCGGGAATTGGCTGGGCTAGAGCTAGCCTAACAGGTCCTCATGTATGTGTCTGAGGCCTTGGGGAGATGGCTGAAATAGGACCTTTCTCTCTATGGGATCTCTCATTATTCTGCAGTCTACATAAGCTATTTTTAATTATGACTGAGGTAGGCCCGAATGGTAAAAATGAAAGCTACCAGGGCCCACAAGGACTTTTGAAGCCAGGCCTGGAATTTGCACAATTCTGTCACATTTTATTAGACAAAGACATCACAAGTCCACAGACAAAGGGAGAGAATACCAAAATCTCTTGATAGGAAGAGCTATCAGATTGTATTGCAAAAAATCATGAGAAAGATTGTCACTCTCTTTGAAGCAATCAACCTCAGTCACATCCCAAGAGTGTGTAAAGAATATTTCATAATCTTCATGAATTCCTATTGTTTTATACACACAGAGACATACAACACTATTATTAGAGAAGCAGATACACACACACACACACACACACAGTCCATTCTCTTCTTTACTCAACAAATGCCCACAATGGCTTCGAATGGCCCAGGCAGACACCAGTAGCCAGGAACTCAATCCAGTTTTACCACATGGTTGGCAGGAATCCAGCTCCCTGTGCCATCACCTGCTGCCTCTCAGGGACTGCATTACAGGAAGCTGGAATCAGGAATGGGAGCCTGTACTCAAATGCAAGTATTCCAATATATGCTATGGGCATCTCAACTGGCATCTTCACTAACAGGCAGAATGTCTACCCCATTAGTTGTATTTTAATCATCAAATCAGGCATCCTCACAGCAAATTAAATCATATAATTTTCCATCATTAAAATACGGGACTTAAGGAGGATGAAATTTTCCCGCCAATAGACAGAATTAAGACTCAATTGTCACTCTGATAAAATGCAAAATGTGTATTTCTGTGGGGCCGGCGCTGTGGTGTAGTGGGTAAAGCTGCCGCCTGCAGTGCCAGCATCCCATATGGGTGCTAGTTCAAGCCGCAGCTGCTCCACTTCTGATCCAGCTCTCTGTTATGGCCTGGGAAAGCAGAAGATGGCCCAAGTCCATGGAACCCCTGCACCATCTGGGAGACCAGGAGGAAGCTTCAGGCTCCTGGCTTCAGAGTGGGGCAGCTTCAGCCATTGCGGCAAATTGGGGCGTGAACCTGCCCTTTGTGTGTAACTCTGAATTTCAAATAAATAAATAAATCTTTTTAAAAAAATGTATATTTTAATTCATTTCAAGTCTCTGGCAACTGCTGATCATGGAATGTTGGATATCAGTGATTCCGTAGCAGAGTGTTTGCAAGGGTAGAATGTCTTTTCTGCCCAAACCACTTGGTTGTGTCTACATTTGAAATTTGTCTGTCATTACTTCCTTTTATAAAAAGTCAAATTATCTAATCTTTTAAATAAGATGAAAGTATAATATAGTGTTGTCACAATGAGTATTTTGAATATTATTTTAAATTTTTTTTCTTTAAGAAGAGATGACTGGATATTGTCAAGGTTTTGAGGAAAGTGGTTATACTGAGTGTTGTTTTAGAATACTTTTGTTCATAGTCAGTTTCTACTCCCTGATACCTCTTAAAGCCTAAATATCAGATCTGTATCCCATAGCACCCCAAAAAACACAACCCCTGAGGAAGCATGCTATAGTGACTGTTAGAAGGAGAGAGAAGGGATATGCTTTCTTTGCTGGGAAGGAGGCCATGAAAGAATAAGAAACAAGCAAGATTGGACTGAGTCTTATATTTTCTTATCATTAGCCTGAAATGTGCTTTTTAAAAATATACATTTTTATGAACTGACTCCTCAAATGCCCTCAATGGCTGGAGACTGGACTGGGCCAGAAGCTGTAACTCAATCTAGGTTTCCCATTTGTGGCAGAAATGCTGGGTCAACACTGCTTCCTACCAGGGTCTTCATCAGAAGAAGGCTAGAGCCAGAATCCCTAGCCAGTTATTGATCCCAGGCACTCTGATATGGGACATAAGTGTCCTACATATTGTCTTCATTGCCAGGTTAAACAGCAGTTCCAAGACAGAAGTTTTCTTACTGCAGTGCAGTTGGTGATATGCAGGAGGATTTTATTGTAAGAGCCCAAAGCACAAGTTTTGGAGCCAGCCTGCCTTAGATAATATTTCTGCTGGCTGTGGGATACCAGGCAAGTTATTAAGTTATTTCAGTCAGGAGATAATAAATAATAATATCTACCTTAAAAGATTTTGTGAGGATAAAGATACTATTAGTAATTAATCCAGTGACTGGATTACTTTCATGAGTTGTAATTAGATATTAAAATCAAATACAATTCTTTACAATTTCTAAAGCCAAGCATCATCCCAAATGAAACTATTAAAAACAAACACAAGATAATATGTGTATATATGTATATATATTTGTGTATATTTTTCAAATTTGTATCTTTTTAAAAATATTTATTTACTTTTAAAGATTTATGTATTTATTTGAAAGTCTGAGTTACATAGAGAGAGAAGGAGCGGCAGAGAGAGGGAGAGAGGGAAAGAGGAAGAGAGAGAGAGTCTTCCATCTGCTGGTTCACTCCCCAATTGGCTAAAACGGCCAGAGCTGCACTGATCTGAAGCCAGGAGCCAGGAGCTTCTTCCAGGTCTCCCATGTGGGTCCAGGGGCCCATGGACTTAGGCCGTCTTCCACTGCTTTCCTGGGCCATAGCAGAGAGTTGGATTGGAAGTGGAGCAGCCAGGACTCGAACTGGCACCCATATGGGATGCTGGCACTGCAGGCAGCAGCTCTACCCAGTAGGCCACAGCGCTGGCCCCCAAATTTGTATTTATTTTGGGTATAAATTATCAATTTTCAACATGTATTGCTTTAGTAAGATTAAATAAACAATAAGGAAAAAGAAAGTTATACTTCCTTCAAATTCTGAATTTCAATTAAGTACATAGGAATGTAATTTTTTTTGTCTTCTGCCATAAATTGTTATACAGTCTTACAGGATATGATGAGGGTTACACACAGTTCTCACTTGATTTTTCTATCTCATTCATTACTTAACAATAGATTTGTTTCATTCCAGATCTCTTATTTGCAGTACTCTTTCCATTTTTCTGTATTTGTCTACTGAGGGATCCTATTGCTCATGACTTTCCATTGTTTTATGAAACATAATTTTTTTTTTCTTCTACAACTCTTCTAAATGGGTGTCTAAGAGCTACCAAAATTCAGGAATTCCTTTATATTATAGACCTGTAACACTTATAAGATTGGGTAGAAGTTCGGGGAAGACATTGAAGACTTAATTTTCTCATGGTGTCTGGGCACAAGTTCTAGTGAGCAACTCCTGGCTCTTAGGCAGAGGACATCACAGGGAAATCAGATAACAAAACAGGGAGGAATGATACCAATCTTGGGTCCAGTACTGTAGGAAACCTTGAAGATTTTAAGGTATATGTGAGAGTAGTGACTATTTTTCCATATAAATTTGTGCATTAGTGCCAAGGCAAACTCATTTGTGAGTTGGTAAGGGTTAGAGCACTGAAGGCTAATAAGAATAACAGTAAGTGAAGATAACTTCAACCAAGTACCTTCTTACATCAATGAGTTTGTTTCTCAATATAATGCCATTGATTTCCCTCTCCCTGAATTTAGCTTCAAATCAAATCTATCATGAAACTGAAACCAGGGTGAATTGAATCATTTTAAAAATCACTGAGCAGTTGGCTTTGCCCAAATAATTTTATAAAAATTCATAGCTAACCTTTTAAATCTTATATTTGAACAACTGGTTTATAACTGTGTCTTTACCAAATTTATCCGTCTTGGATCTAGTCTTACATGCATTAGACCTTCCTTTAACCAGTTCACTTCCCAGCAGAGATTTCAGAGAAATTTGATTTAATCTCTGTGAGCATGACTGGTGGAACAAGTTGAATGTTAAGTGTATTAAATTTTGCTGAGATTCTAAAGCACTGAATCCATGTGACAAATTCCATTGTTCTTGATGGATTTCTTCCTCTTACCTAAAGCAGAGTCATTGGCAGATATGGTAGTTAGACCCTAACCCCTAACTAGTCTTCCAGCTTCTCTTCATCCTCCTCATTAGATACACTATATTGAACAATGCCAGAACCGGTGTCAAACCCTCAGGTGTCTAATTAATAATTCGACTCTCAGCCACAGCTGTTCACTGAGATTTCTTCTGTGGCTTTTCACAGCAACTCTTGGCAGTATTCGGCCCTTTACCCTCTAGAGATTTCTTTCCTTTAATAATCTGTTATAAAGTTTCAAAAAGCTTTTTCAAAAATCTGAGCAAATTATACCCACTGGGTCCTTTATACAGTATGCTATAGTGTATGTACCTTATTTAAAATGAGGCATTTAATGGGTTAGGGAACTTTTTCCAGGAATTACTTTGTGGTTGGCATTTAGTCTAGTGATTAAGATACTGGTGTGCTGTTTCAGAGTGCCTACGCTCAATTGCTGGCTCTCATTCCTGATTCCAGCTTCCCATCAGTGCAGACCCTGGGAGGCTCAAGGAATTGGGTTCCTCCCACCTATGTGGAACACCTGGAATGCTTTCCTGGCTTCTGGCTTCAGCTTAGTAGTTGCAATGTTTTGGGGTTTGAACAAGTAGTGGAAACTCTTTTTTTTTTTTAAGATTCTTTTAATATATTTATTTGAGAGGTAGAGTTGTAGACAGTGAGAGGGAGAGACACAGAGAAAGGTCTTCCTTCCATTGGTTCACACCCCAAATGGCTGCAACGGCTAGAGCTGCACCAATATGAAAAGGAGCCAGGAGCTTCTTCTGGGTCTCCCATGTGGGTGCAGGAGCCCAAACATTGAGCCATCTTCTACTGCTTTCCCAGGTCATAGCAGAGAGCTGGATTGGAAGAGGAGCAGCCAGGACTAGAACTGGCACCCATATAGGATACCGGTGCTGCAGCAGAGGGTTAACCTTCTGCGCCATGGTGTTGGCCCCAATGGAAACTCTTTTTCGCTCTCTCTCTTTCCCTCTGTTTGTTTCTTTCTGTATCTCAAATAAATATTTTTTAAAGCTATTTATTGATTCAATACTTTGGACTACATTTTGTCTTAACTGGATTCTCAACCAATTTACCCAAGAATCAGAAAATTATTCTTAGCAGGGTGATTTTTTTCATTTAAGATTTTGTTTACATATTTGAGAGAGAAGCAGATGGAGAGAAGGAGAGATAGAGCGAAAGGTCTTAAATCTGTGGGTTCACTCCCCAAATGGCCAAAACTGCCAGTGGTTGGCCTACCTGAAGCCAGAAGCCAAGTGCTTCTTCCAGGTCTCCCACGTGAGTGCCGGGGCCCAGGCACTTGGGCCATTTTCTACTGCTTTCCCAGGCCATAACAAAGAGCTGGATCAGAGGAGGAGCAGCCGGGACCAGAACCAGTGTCCATATGTGATGCTGGTGCTACAGGTAGAGCCTTCGTCTACTGTGTCACATTGCTAGATACTATGAGAAACAGTGACTTGATGAGCTCTTGTGCTGACTGTTGTTGTACAATGTAATACTTTATCCATTTTAGTATTTTTTATTCTAGTATTAGGGGTTGAACTCTGTAATTAACACACAATTATTCTTAGGTGTTTAAATATTAACTGAAAAGTGATCCCTATGAAATATAAGAGTGGGAATAAGAGAGGGAGGAGATGTACAATTTGGGACATGCTCAATCAGAACTGCCCCAAATGATGGAGTTAGAATCATGCCAGGGGATTCCAATACAATCCCATCAAGGTGGCATGTACCAAGGCCATCTCACTAGTCCAAGTGATCAATTTCAGTTCACAATTGATCACACTGATAGGTCTAAGAGTCAAAGGGATCACACAAACAAGACTAGTGTCTGCTAATACTAACTGATAGAATGAAAAAGGG
>JADBBT010003477.1:0-11460 GCA_015711505.1 Sylvilagus bachmani | reverse complement strand
TGCATAGAAAATTAATCAATTTAAAAATATATATCATGTAGGATCTCTGTCCTTAATGTGCTGTTCATTGTGATTTAATGCTATAACTAGTACTCCAACAGTATTTTTCACTTTGTGTTGCTATGTGAGGGCAAACTGTTGAAATTTTTCCTTAATATATACTAAACTGATCTTCTGTATATAAAGAGAATTGAAAATGAATCTTGATGTGAATGCAAGGGGAGAGGGAGTGGGAAAGGTGAGGGTTGCGGGTGGGAGGGAAGTTATGGGAGGGGGAAGCCATTGTAATCCATAAGCTGTATTTTGGAAATTTATATTCTTTAAATAAAATCTTTATAAAATTTGAAAAAAAAGCAGTTAAAATTTCAATTCAAAAGCCACTGAAGACTAAAATGTAAGCCCCCAAATTATGAAACTACTATAAAAAATATAAGAGAAATGCTTAGGCCAGCACCTCGGCTCACTTGGTTAATCTTCTGCCTGCGGCACCGGTACCCTGGGTTCTAGTCATGGTTGGGGTACTGGATTCTGTCCCGGTTGCTCCTCTTCCAGTCCAGCTCTCTGCTGTGGCCCAGGAAGGCAGTGGAGGATGGCCCAAGTGCTTGGGCCCTGCACGCCATGGGAGACCAGGAGGAAGCACCTGGCTCCTGGCTTCGCCAGCCGTGGCAGCCATTTGGGGGGTGAACCAATGGAAAGATGACCTTTCTCTCTGTCTCTCTGTCTCTCTAACTCTGCTTGTCAAAAAAAAAAAAAAAAAAAGAGAGAAATGCTTACAGATGTTGGCTTATATGACACGTTTTGAAAATGCCAACAAAGACACAGGGAAGAAAAGCAGAAATAGATCAATGGAATTACATCAAGCTAAAAATCTTCACCAAAGCAAAGGAAATAATCAAAAGAATAAATAGACAACCTATTAGGAGTGAGAAAAATGTATGCAATCTACACATCTGGCAAAGGGCTAATATATAGAATTTATAAGGAATTTAACCCAAAAGCAAAAATTCACCAAATAATTCAATTAATAACAGAATAGACATATCTCAAGAGAAGACCTAAAACTGACCAACAAGTATGTTGAAAATGCTTGTCATTAATGATCAAGAACATACAATCCGAATCAATGGGTGGTCAGCATTGTGGTGCATTGGAATGAGCCACTGACTGGAACTCCTGAACCCTGTCAGAGACCTAAATTATGTCCCCGTTGTTTTACTTCCGATCCAACTCCCTCGAAGTGAGCCTGGGAGGAAGCAGATTTTGATTTAGGTATTTGAGTTGCAACTGTCCTTGTAGGAGACACAGCTGTAGTTCCTGGGTCTTAGCTTCAGCTTGGACTAGGCTCACTCAGATTTGGGGAGAAATTATAAATTGGAATTCCAGTGCATTGCTTGTGAGAAAATATAATAGTAAAGATGTTGTGGGAAATAGTATAGTGATTCCTTAAGAAATTAAACAGAATTTTATATGATCCAACAATCCCATTGCTGGGCATACCCCTAAGGCACTGAACTTGAGATTTCAAAGAGATACTTGTATATCAATGTTCCTAGCTGTATTGTTCATGATAGCCAAAGATGGATTCACAACACATGCCCAGCAGTACATGAATGGATAGACAAAATGTATTGTAAACATGAAATATAATAACATTAAGAAGGAATTAAATTCTGATATGTGTTACAACATGGATTAATCTTGAAACATTCTGTTAAGTGAAGTAAGACAGACTCAAAAAGACACATACTCACATTGTATGAATTCACTTATATAAAATACCAAAAAGTCAATTTCATAGAAATAAGTTGTTGCCAGAGATGGGGGGTTGGGTGGGAGAAGGAAGAATTGGTACAAAATGAGTAGATGGTTTCAATTTTCAAGATGAAAATTGTAGACGGATGGTAGTGGTGGTTGTATGACAGTGTGAACATACAAAATATCACTGAATTATAAACATTAAAAATAGCTAAAATATTAAATCACACACAGAGACAAGATAAAGTCAAGATATTAACAATTACTACTTGAAAATTTCTTTAGAATTGGAAAATTCAGGAGAGATACCATGAATATGGGGAATTCATGATAATTAGGAATGATCCTGTAAAGGAGTTTACTATTACTACAAAAACCTAATTTTCTTCAAAATGTTAGATATGATCTGTTTTTCTGTATACAGCAGATAGAATTTCTGAGCTATGTGGTACAATGTGTAAACTTATACTTGAGGTATCAACTTATTTGTAATATGCTAATAAAATCCCTTTTCCTAATTCAAATATATGTGTATATTTGCTAAGATATATTCTAATTCACTGGCACATTTTTTTTTTTCTTTTACTGTTTTCAATGGTGTTAGATTCATTAATTTTTATTTCAGGACTGTATCATTTTACTTCAAATTAATACGTCGGTCTCACTATTTTATACTTGTGTTTCTGGAAGTGCCATACTTTTATAAACATATGTGATCCTTTTCACACAAGTTCCTAGACTGCATAATGCAATGCTAGTGATTAGCTGGGTTCCTTTAGTAAAGGAAGCCTTGGTGAGAATAATGAAAGGGCATGTGGTTCACCGAAGCTTGTCTCTTTCAATCTACTTTTTTCCCAGGACAGTATTGGCTCTAATTGCTTTTTAAAAAGACCTGTGCTTTTGCTTCAGTAACTTTTCCAGGTGAGCTAAAAAGTCATTCCCTAAGATTAACCCGAAATCCCAGCCTACAAAAGCTGCCTGTTACAATTATTCGGACTTTTTCATATTTTCCTTACACAAATGGTAGTTTGTGGAAGTGAAAATCCAATATGTGTGTTTATAGAAGCTTCTCAGGGAAGATGAATTGATATGTAAGTGGTTCAGCTACGAGGTCTGATTATCTAGTTTGTCTTTCTCTTGATCAGATTGACCAGTTTCAAATATTCTCTTTCAATCATTTTATATGGATAGTGTATGCTGGGCATGGTATAAATAAATATATATATTATTTTTCTATATGTGAAATAGATATTTTCGTATATACGTGATCATGATTCTTCCTGCATTTAAGAGATACATTGAGTATTGATGATTAAGCATTTTGTCAGACATGCAATGTTTTTAATCCAAAAATATGATAAATGTAAATACTACAATTACTTGAATGCCACACTTGCAAATGGCAATTCTATTACATCAAACTCATCATTGTTCTCTAGAATAATACTTTTACATTTTTAACCTATTCCATTCTGTTACTATGAGTCAACATGCAATATTATATGACTGATTTTGCTGTTATAAGGTTTTTATTCAAAGTACTGGTAGAGTGAGCCACTTTTTAAAAATATTCTCTCACTTTTTATCATAAAAATGACTCAAATGCTAGAAAGACTTCTATAAATATCTAATTTGTAAATGTATTTATATATCTGTTTAGAAAGCAGAGTGACAGAAAGAGATACACACATAAACAGACAGAGATCCCATCTACTTGTTCAAGTTCCAAATCCCAAAACAGCTGTGGCTGTACCATGTTGAAACTGGGAGGCAGCAACTCAATCCAGGAGTCCCATTTGGGCGACAGGGACCCAATGGCTGCTTCACTGCTACTTCAGGTCTGTGTTAGCAGGAAGCAGGATTCAAGATCCAAAGAGAAGTGTTCAACCCAGATTTTCCAATTATCACAGGACATGGACATCTTAACTACTGGATTAAATTCTCACTCTTATAAAATGTAATTATAAGTTAGTGTCACTTTTATCATACTGTGTAGAATTAGGAATTGATTTATAAAAACAAACTAGTAACACTATTTTCTAACAAAAATAAGTCTGTGACCATAAACATATATGCACACATAAAACTGTAAGTAAAAAAGAATTCATCTATAACATAGCCATGGAATGCAATCAAATAGGGTAAAAGCAAACCATAAAAAGATTTACATATTACGAATGGCAAATTTCTAGACAGACAACCTCAAATTATTTCAAAACATCCAATTTCAAAACCATAAGAATGAAACAGTGTTATTTATAGCTATGACCTTGTCCAAAGGAATATATGCTACAAATATACATGTCTTATTTAATAAATATATAGCTAAATAATTTTATTATATTTATTTCAAAAAGTAAGTCTAAAGAGATTAAATAAACATTTGTCCTCCTGATAACTGAATAAAATATTTATACTACTGCCCACTGCCGATTTTATAATTTTAATATTTCAGTTTTATTTCAATGTTCATAGTTTAGTCAAACAAAATGTCAAGTTGATTTAATATATGTCTAATTAAATTCCATGATCTTTCAAGTTAGACTTAAGTGGGATGAACTTTCCAATATGGCTGTGATGGAGTGGAATATGTAACAATCTGAGAGACTATAATTATTAAAGCTGTAT
Source organism: Sylvilagus bachmani (assembly GCA_015711505.1). Taxonomy (NCBI): domain Eukaryota; kingdom Metazoa; phylum Chordata; class Mammalia; order Lagomorpha; family Leporidae; genus Sylvilagus; species Sylvilagus bachmani. The sequence continues at coordinate 7,077 of JADBBT010003477.1, read as the reverse complement.
GATATACATAAAATTACTGCTTCAAGTCGCTGGAAAAATTGAACTTAGGAAGGCTTGGATGAGGTATGATTTTTGAAAGAAAGGAAGCAATATGCAGTAATATGTCTTTTTATTTTATTTTTTTTGAAAGGCATGAAAAAGACAGAGACAGAGAGAGACAAGAAGACATCTCCTGTTAGTTGATTTCATCCGCAAATGTCACAACACTTAGAGCTGGATCAGATCAGAGCCAGGTGCCCAGACTCAATTTAAGTCTCCTGGTAGGGTGGTAAGAACCCAAGTACTTGAACTACTACCTGTTCTATCGTGTTTGAAAGGCAGAGAGACACACACAGAGACAGACACTGTGGATTTCATATCCACAATGATTGAGGGTATTTTTAAAGACAGTGCTAGAGGAAAGAGTCTAAGCAGAAATTATGTTGCTTGTGAAGACAGAGTGTGAGTTCAGAGCTGGCAATAGTAGCTGAAAATACAGAGTAAAGATTCAAAGAAGAATTTTAAGAGAAATGAGGCCAAATATCTGAATGCAGTTTTTCTTGTGATTATGGGTAACAGAAGCTACATTCACACATGTAAAGCCTACACAATCCATAGAAAGAGAAGATAGAAGGCCAAAAATCTAAATGATTTCAACATGAAGTACTGGGGAATTTGAAAATTTTCAACTTTGGGACCTCAGTGCAGAGTAGAGAAAATGTTTCCAAGAGGAAGAGCTATGTCCCAGGAGTAAGTGCAGAGGTTAGATAAATTAACAAAATCTAACCAGTTTAGATAATTCATACTCCATATATCTGCATGCAAACTACTCAGTCCTCCTTGAAGGCAGATGATATAATCACATATTTTGATGATTGTTTATGTGCTATATTCAATCAGTAACTCTAAAACAGGCTAAAAAATGGGAAATGGACAAAATAAAGAAGGAAATAATCAATATTATAGTTACTGTTTATATTGTTATTATTTATATTTTAGCTATTAGAAAAATGTTATATTATTTAAAACCATCCATGTTTGCAGATGGCATGATTCTATATTTAGGGGAATGAAAAGACTCCACTAAGAGACTCTTGGAACTCATAAAAAGTTTGGTAAAATTAACACACAAAAATCAGTAACTTATGTGTATACAGACAATGCCATGGCTGAGATACAACTTCCAAGATCAATCCTGTTCACAATAGCTACCAAAAAAAAATAAATAAGTACCTCGGAATAAATTAAACCAAGGAGGTCAAAGTTTTCTATAATGAAAATTACAAAACATTAAAGAAATAGAAGATACAAAAAATGGAAAAATATTCCTTGTTCATGGTTTGGAATAATTAATATCCTCAAAATGCCCATACTTCCAAAAGCAATTTAGAGACTCAATGTGATCATAATCAAAATATGAATGATATTCTTCTCAGATATAGAAAAAACAATGCTAAAATTTGTCTGGAAACACAAGAGACCCTGAATAGCTAAAGCAATTTTTTAAAAGCTAGCGTCATCACAATACCAAATTTCAAGATACATTACAAGGCAGTTATAATAAAAATATACTGGTGTGGCAAAAAAAATAGACATTTAGGCCAATGGAACAGAATAGAAATTAAAGAAATTAATCTTCATATCTATAACCAGCTTATCTTTGACCAAAAAAAAAGAAAAAAAAAACTGAAATCAATCCCTGGAGCAAGGACAGTCTGTCAACAAATTGTGCTGGGAAAACTGGCTCTCCATGTGCAGAAGTGTGAAACAAGACCCCTACCTTACACTTTGCAGAAAAATCCACTCAAAATGGATTAAGGACCTAAATCTGCAACACAATTCAATCAAATAACTAGAGAACACTAAAGAAACTACAAGACATTGGCAAATCAAGAACTTCTTGGAAAAGACACCAGAAGCACAGGCAATCAAGCCAAAATTGACAATGGGATTACATCAAATTGAGAAGTTTCTACACTATATAAAAAACACTCAGAAAAATGAAGAAGCAACCAACAGAATACAAGAAAGTATTTGTAAATTATGAAATTTATAAAGGATTAATATCCAGAATCTGTAAAGAACTCAAGAGGCTCAACAACAACAAAACAAACAATACAGATAAGAAATGGGCAAAGGACTTGAATACTCATTTTTCAAAAGAGGAAATTCAATGGCCAAAACGGACATAAGAAAAATGCTCAGGATCGCTAGCTGTCAGGCAAATGCAAATCAAAACCACAATGAAGTTTCAACTCATTCCAGTAAGAATGGCTTTCCTACAGAAATCAACAACAACAAAAAAGTGCTGGCAAAGACGTGGGTTAAAGGTACCCTAATCCACTGTTGTTGGGAATGTAATCTGGTGCAGTCATTATGGAAGACAGTATGGAGATACCTTTGAGTCTGAATATAGATCTATCATCTGACCCAGCCATTCCACTCCTGGGAATCTATCCAAATGAAATGAAATCAGCATATGAAAGAGTGATGGACATCCCTGTGTTTATTACACTTCAATTCACAATAGCTAAGACATGGAACCAAACCAGATGCCCATCAACTGTGGTTAAAGAAAAAAACGAAATCTTGCCTTTTGCAATAAAACAGATACAACTAGAAACCATTATACTTAGTGAAATAAGTCAATTCCAAAAAGACAAATACCCTATGATTTCCTTGATCCGTGGTAACTAATAGAGTGCCTAAATGGTAATGTATAGGAGTGAAACTGACATTTTGAGATTTGAAGATTGTAACAGCCCTTGTCTCTACTGTTGAGGATCAGTGTTGTTTCCTTTATATTATTTGTTGAACTCTTTATCTAGTGTAGGGTTAATCTTAAGAGTACAAAGTAAACTGAAAATAGATCTTCATAAAAATTAAGGGAGGGTCTAGGAGAGGGAGGAGGTTGAATGTTGAGAGCATGGGCAGGAAGGATGGCTATGTATCACATAGTATCACTATGTTCCTGAATCTGTATATATAAAATACAGTAAATTTATATACCTTAAATAAAGTTTTTTAAAAAATAAATTAAAAAATTTTAAAATAAAAAAGTTATTAGGAGGTAGATTTGGGCACAGGGTTTAAGATGCCACTTGGGACACCTGCATCCATATTGAAGTGCTGGAGTTGAAGTCCTGGTTCTTCTGTGGATTCCCGCTCCCTGTTTATGTGTGCGCTGGGAGGCAGCAGATGATAGCTCAGGAATTGGGGTCTCTGAAAGCCATGTGGAAACCAAAACTGAGTTCCAGGTTCCTGGATTCTTGGTTGTTGTGACATTTGGAGAGGGAACTAGAGAATGAAAGATCAATCGCACTTGTACTCACTCACTCGCTCACTCTCTTTCAATTATCAGTTGCTTAAAAAAAAAAGAAAGAAAATCTATTAAGGGTAAGTGTTTGGGCTAATGGTTGCCCACATCCCATATTGTGTCTTGACTTGCTACCCAGCTCCATTCTACATTCCATGTACCTCTAATGTGTACCCTGGAAGATAGCAGATGATGGCTCTAGTAGTTGGGATCCTGCCACCTGTACAGGACACCTGAATTGAGTTCCTAACTCCTAGTTTCAGCCTGGCCTAGCCCCACCCATTGAAAGGCATTTGGGCAGCGAACCATTGGAGGAAAGCTGTTGTATTTCTGTGTGTCTCTTAGTCTGTCTCTCATAAAAAGACAAAAAAAAGGAAAATTTATTTTAAAAATCATTTTAACTACATATGATTAATATGAAAGCAAATAAAAAAATCAGACAACAGAATAGAAACAAATAATCTGTGTTCAAGAAATTATGTAAAAGTTAAATAACTAAAAATTTCAGTGCTAAAATGCAAATATAGTAGATATAACAGATGGAAATAACTGGAGATTAAACATAGCAGAAAAGTGGATTGTTGCATTGCAATAAAGATCAATAAAAATATTCAGGTGAAAGAAGAGTGACAAAAGGTAATAATTAAATATAAAAAAGGAAAAATCAGACTGATGGTCCATAGTTGAAAGATCTCACAGGCATGCACTGGAGAACTAGGAGAAAAGAAATGAAAGCATGTGGTAGAAGAAAGACTTAAATAAATCATAGCCAAGAGTTTACACAAACCAAGAAAAAATAGCTCTAAAAATCTTTTCAACACAAAGCAGTTAAAAAAGGAAAACATCACATCTATGCATGGTAGTTAACTTATGAAATCCAAACACAATATATTAAAAGAGAAAGATGCATTAAACCACAGTGCATTATAGTAAAGCATTAAAAAGGTTGGTAGTTCATTTTTCAATAGATATGGTAGTAAGCAAAGTACATCATTAATTATTGAAATAGGGAAAATACGTCAAACTAGAATTCTATTGTGAGTAAAAATAGCCTCTAAAAATGTAATTCATTGCCATCAGACCAGCACGGAAAAGGGGGAAGGGATATTTTCAGAAAATTTAATATTTCTGGCTGAGAAAAAATATATTCTAGAAAGAAAGAAAACAACAATGAAAATTAGCAAGATATAGCATCAGAAAGATGCATTGATCTTTAAAATGAATAATTACTATTTAATACAACAAAAAAGAGAATTTCAAATAGGAATTAATATCAGAAATGACAAAAGTAGCAAAAATCAAAGAGAACTTGGAATTAAACAATTGTAAAGCTATTTCATTTAATTCAACTTAATATTTCATTATTTTTGTGATAGCATATTTTTAAAATTCACATTCTACTCAAAGACTTAATTAGCAACTAAATAAAGAGTTCAACAAATAAAAAGTAAAAGATCACCGTTGACAGGAACATTGACAAAGATCATAAACAATCATCAAATAAAGAGAGGAGACGTTTAACTTCACTCATATAAAGTAAATGTTAAAATAGTCATGAAACCATCAAAACTATAGTATATAATTCTTAATTTGACAAGAACTTAAAACAGTTTTGACAAAATACTGAATTTGCAACAAAACTGATATACACAGGCAATTCTCTGATTTTGTTTTTCAATTTGATTTTTTTTTACTTTAGCTTTCACATATAAGATAGAATATGTGATATTTTTCTGTCTGGGTCCAGCTTATTTCACTCAACATCATGTCCTCCAGTTCTAACCATTTTGATGCAAATGATAGGATTTCAAATGACTTAAAGTAAAATGAAATGAATTGTAATATCCAAGGAAACTGAGAAGAAAATAGGAGAAAATAAAACAAAATATTAAGGGAGAAAAAGTGAATGAAATGAAACACATAAAAAATTTCAAGAACATTAAGTCGAAAACCAAATAAAAATGAAACAAATCACAAGATGGCATACATAAACAGAAATCTATTTATAGTGAAATCTAGTATAAAATATCATCCTATAAAGTAGCATGTCTCAGCAATATATGTATATATGCATATTATGTGGACTAAGTAATAAAAACAACTTAAAATGTATTATAATTTGTAAAATGATTTAAAATTTATTTGTATTTTAACACTCAATATAATGTGAACTCATCTATGATACATAATTTCCTTTATAACATTCTTTCTTCACAAAGCCACACGAATGAACCCAGGTCAAATAATCTTATCTGTACCACGAACATTTTAAATTGGTTTTTATTTAACCAGGCACTTGACTTGAGTGTCTTTTAATAATGGTCTTTTTGGCAATGGTAGTTAGAATAATTCAACTCACTGACTCATTCATTTAATAATCATTTATCAAGTGCTGGGCACTGGCCTGAACACCTAGTGTTACAAAAGCAAACGAAGCATCATTCTTAGAGGCCTTGTAACAGAGGAAAGGCACACCTCCAGAAATAAGATGAACGTGCGAAAGCGCTACATAACAGAAAAAAAGTTGATGGATGGTTGGCCAAATATGCAACAGAAATTTCAGAGACACCTACCACAGGGTGTTAAAGTCGAGTCATTGCACTTTAAGAAAGCAGGTATAGGGGCTGGAAGAAGCTCCTGGCTCCTATATCCTAGAGGCTTGGCTCACACCTTTGTGGCCACCTGGGGAGTGAATCAGCAGATGGAGGACCTCTCTGTCTTTCTTTTTATCTGTGGTAATTCTACCTCTCAAATAAATAAATAAAATCTTACAAAAAAGAAAGGAGGTAAAAAGTCTTATTAAACGTATCAAATAGTCAGTATTGGAATCAACATTGGGTATAGCAGTGAAGTCACTGTTTGACCTGGATTGAGTTCCCGGCTCCGGGCTTCAGGCCAGCCCAGTCCTGGCTGTTGAGGTATTTGATGAATGAATAGGCAGATAGATAGGAGTGCTCTCTCTGTTTCAATCTCTCTCTCTCTCTCTCTTTTCATTTAAATAAAATGGAAATATAAGTATTTTTCAAAGAACTGGCAGCATTCCACCATGTCTAGGGCAGAAGTGTATGTAGAATTATATTAAGCGATAAATCATGCGGGCCAGCACTGTGGTACAGTGGGTTAAAGCCCTGGCCTGAAGTGCCAGCACCGCATATGGGCGCCAGTTCTAGTTCTGACTGCTCCTCTTCCTGTCCAGCTCTCTGCTATGGCCTGGAAAAGCAGTACAAGATCGCCCAAATCCTTGGGCCCCTGAACCCACGTGGGAGACATGGAAGAAGGTCCTGGCTCCTGGCTTTGGATCAGCGCAGCTCTGGCCATTGCAGCCATCTGGGAAGTGAACCAACAGATGGAAGACATCTCTCTGTGTCTCTACCTCTCTCTGTAACTCTGTCTTTCAAATAAATAAAATATTTTTTAAAAAAGAGAGATAAATCTTGAAAATACATTTCATGCTGATTTCTTGAAAGCCTTTTGGACATTATCATGCCATATTCTTTATTATAGTTGTTAAACATCTTCAGTAAAATGGACATAATGGACAATCCTCTGTATGATTTTATGATACCATAGATCATTCTATAAGATATGAAGCAAGGTATCTGCTAAATAAACACTGAAATACATTGAAAGTGCGTCCTTTACATTCTGAGGATGTCAAGAATGTAATTTCCTTACAAGCTCACAGGACTGAGATGGCTCTTCTCCCTGAATAGGCTGATTCCTTATATTCTCTTGCTTCAAGGCTCATATTCTTTTCTGAAATCCTATCTTATCAGTAGTCC
>JADBBT010003476.1:0-11461 GCA_015711505.1 Sylvilagus bachmani | reverse complement strand
ACACGACCAAGATGAGGTTTTGTGTTTTGGAAAATGAAATGTACCACTTTTACTGAGGGGACAGCTCTGAATTCCCTCCAAATTGAGTGTGAATGGGATTTTAAGGAGTATTCAATCAGCAGCATTCTGGTTTCCTGAATTGCAATTGCCTCAATTTGTCCTGGGTGTGTGTTTGTTTGTTTTGCCTTCTTCCTTTCCAAATTCTGTATTCTGACACCAAAGATAAATGAGGTTATGTTGAGTATGCATAATGAAATAAAAAACACAGAGAATTGGCATCACATGCTGAGATTGATTGGCAATTGCCTCAATGTGTTCTGGGTTTGTGTTTGTTTTGCCTTCTTCCTTTCCACATTTTGTATTCTGACACCGTACAAAAATGTGGTGAGGCAGAGTATCCATAATGCATAAAAAACACAGCAAATTGGCGTTTCTTGCTTAGAAATCTACATGCAACCTGACCAACATGTTTTTTTGGGTTTTGGAAAATGAAATGTACCACTTTTGCTGAGGGGACAACTATGCTTTCCCTCCAAATCGAGTGTGAATGGGATTTTCAGGTGTATTCAATCAGCAGTATTCAGGTCTTTTGATCGTCAATTGCATAAATTTGTTCTGGGTTTATGTGGATTTGATTTCTTCTTCAGGTGTATTCCATCAGCAGCATTCAGATCTCTTGATTGGCAATTGCCTACATTTGTTCTGGGTTTCTTTTTGGTTTGCCTTCTTCCTTTCCAAATTTTGTATTCTGACGCCATACAAAAATGAGGTTAGGCAGAGTATCCATAATCCATAAAAAACACAGCAAATTGGCGTTCTTGCTTAGAGATCTACAGGTAACATGACCAAATGAGTTTTTGGGTTTTGGAAAATGAAATGTACCACTTTTGCTGAGGGGACAACTATGAATTCCCTCCAAATCGAGTGTGAATGGGATTTTCAGGTGTATTCAATCAGCAGCTTTCAGGTATCTCGATTGGCAATTACATACATTTGTTTTGGGTTTGTGTTTGTTTTGCCTTCTTCCTTTCCAAATTTTGTATTCTGACACCATACAAAAATGAGGTTAGGCAGATTCTCCATTATGCATTAAATAACACCACAGTTTGTTGTTTTTTGCTTAGAGATCTACAGGCAACATGACCAATGTGAGGTTTTGTTTTTTGGAGAATGATATGTATTCCTTTTGGGGAGGGGAGAGCTATGAATTCCCAATGAATCGAGTGTGAATGGGATTTTCAGGTGTATTCAATCAGCAGCATTCAGGTCTCTTGAATGGCAATTGCCTCAATTTGTTCTGAGTTTGTTTTTTTTTTTTTTTGCCTTCTTCCTTTCCAAATTTTGTATTCTGACACCATACTAAAATGACATTAGGCAGAGTATCCATAATGCAATAAAAACACAGCAATTTGGCATTTCATGCTCAGAAATCCACAGGCAACACGACCAAGATGAAGTTTTGTGTTTTGGGAAATGAAATGACACCCTTTTGCAGAATGGACAGCTATGAATTCCCTCCAAATCGAGTGTGAATTGGATTTTCCAGTGCATTCAATCAGCAGCATTCAGGTCTCTTGATTGGCAATTGCCCAAATTTGTTCTGGGTTTGTGTTTGTTTTGCCTTCTTCCTTTCCAACTTTTGTATTCTGACACCAAAGAAAAATGAGGTTAGGCAGATTCTCCATTATGCATTAAATAACACCTCAAATTGGCATTTCTTGCTTAGAGATCTACAGGCAACACGAACAAGATGATTTTTGTGTTTTATAAAATGTAATGCAAACCTTTTGCTGAGGGGACAGCAATGAATTCCCTCCAAATCGAGTGTGAATGTGATTTTCAGGTGTATTCAATCAGCAGCATTCAGGTTTCTCGATTGGCAATTGCCTCAATTTTTTCTGGGTGTGTGTTTGGTTTAGCTTCTTCCTTTCTGAATTTTGTATTCTCACACCATACAAAAATAAGATAAGTCAGAGTATCCATAATGCAAAAACAACAAAGCAATTAGGCATTTCATGCTTAGAAAGCTACAGGCAACACGACCAAGATAATTTGTTGTGTTTTGGAAAATGAAATGTCACCCTTTTGCCGAGTGCATTGCTATGAATTCCCGCCAAATTGAGTGTGAATGGGATTTTCAGGTGTGTTCAATCAGCAGCATTCAGGTCTCATGATCGGCAATTGCACAAATTTGTTCTGGGTTTGTGTTTGTTTTGCCTTCTTTCTTTCCAACGTTTGTATTCTGACACCATACAAAAATGTGGTGAGGCAGATTATCCATAATGCAATGAAAAACACAACAATTTGGCATTTCATGCTTAGAAATCCACAGGCAACACGACCAACATGAGGTTTTGTGTTTTGGAAAATGAAATGTAACACTTTTGCAGAGGGGAAAGTTCTGAATTCCCTCCAAATTGAGTGGAAATCGGATTTTCAGTTGTGTTCAATCAGCACCATTCAGGTCTCTTGATTGGCAATTTCCTCAATTTATTCTGGGTTTGTGTATGTTTTGCCTTCTTCCTTCCTGAATATTGTATTCCGACACCATACAAAAATGAGGTTAGGCAGATTATACATAATGCAATAAAAAACATAGCCAATTGCTGTTTCATGCTTAGAAATCTACAGGCAACACGACTAAGATGATTTTTTGCATTTTGTAAAATGAAATGTAACCCTTTTGCTGAGGGGACAGCTATGAATTCCCTCCAAATTGAGTGTGAATGGGATTTTCAGGGGTATAAAATCAGCAACATTCAGGTTTGTTGATTGGCAATTGCTGAAATTTCTTCTGGGTTTGTGTTTGTTTTGCCTTCTTCCTTTCCAACTTTTGTATTCTGACACCATACAAAAAAGAGCTTAGGCAGAGTATCCATAATGCAATGAAATACACAGGAAATTGGCGTTTCATGCTTAGAAAGCTACTGGCAGCATGAGCAAGATGATTTTTTCCATTTTGGAAAATGAAATGTAATACTTTTGCCAAGGGGATAGCTCTGAATTCCCACCAAATTGAGTGTGAATGGGATTTTCAGCTGCATTCAATCTGCAGCATTCCGACCTCTTGATTGGCAATGGCCGAAATTTGTTCTGGGTTTGTGTATGTTTTGCCTTCTTCCTTTTTGAATTTTGTATTCTACACCATACAAAAAGGAAGTTAGGGGGATTATACATAATGCAATAAGAAACACAGCAAATTGGCGTTTACTGCTAAGAAATCAACAGGAAAAACGACCAAGATGACTTTTTGTGTTTTGGAATATGAAATGTAACCCATTTGCCAAGGGGACAGCTCTGAAAACCCTCTAAATTGAGTGTGAATGGCATTTTCAGGTGTATTCAATCAGAAGCATTCAGGTCTGTTGAATGGCAATTCCATTAATGTGTTCTGGGTTTGTGATTGTTTTGCCTTCCTCCTTTCTGAATATTTTATTCTGATAGCATACAAAAATGAGTTGAGGCAGAGTATCCATAATGCAATAAAATCACAGCAAATTGGCATTTCATGCTTAGAAATAAACCGGCTGCACGACCAAGATGATTTTTTACATTTTGGAAAAAGAAATGTAATCCTTTTGCCGAGGGGACAGCTCTGAATTCCCTCCAAATTGAGTGTGAATGGGATTTTCATGTCTATTCAATCAGCAGCATTCAGGTCTCTTGATTGGCAATTGCTGAAGTTTGTTCTGGGTTTGTGTTTGTTTTGCCTTCTTCCTTCCTGAATATTGTATTCTGACACCATACAAAAAACAGGTTGGGCACAGTGTCCATAATGAAATAAAAAACACAGCAAATTTTTGTTTCATGATTAGAAATTTACAGGCAACACGACCAAGTTAATTCTTTGAGTTTTGTAAAATGTAATGTAACCTTTTGCGAGGGGACAGATTTGAATTCCCTCCAAATCACGTGTGAATCGGATTTTCTGGTGTATTCAATCAGCAGCTTTCAGGTTTCTTGATTGGCAATTGCCTCAATTTGTTCTGGGTTTGTGTTTGTTTTGCCTTCTTCCTTTCCAAATTTTGTATTCTGACACCATACAAAAATGAGGTTAGGCAGATAATCCATTATGCATTAAATAATACCTCAAATTGGCAATTCTTGCTTAGTGATCTAAGGCAACACCACCAAGATGAGGTTTTGTGTTTGGGAAAATGAAATGTAAAACTTTACAGAAGGGGGCAGATCTGAATTCCCTCCAAATTGAGTGTGATTGGGATTTTCAGGTGTATTCAATCAGCAGCATTCAGGTTTCTTGATTGGCAATAGCCTCAATTTGTTCTGGGTTTGTGTTTGTTTTGCCTTCTTCCTTTCCAAATTCTGTATTCTGACACCATACAATATTGAGGTTAGGCAGAGTATACATAATGCAATGAAATACACAGGAAATTGGCGTTTCATGCTTAGAAATCTACAGGCAACACGACCAAGATGATTTTTTTGCTTTTTATAAAAGGTAGTGTAACCCTTTTGCAGAGGGGACAGCTTTGAATTCCCTCCAAATGGAGTGTGAATGGCATTTTCAGGTGTATTCAATCAGCAGCATTCAGGTCTCTTGAATGGTAATTGCCTCAATTTGTTCTGTGTTTGTTTTTGTTTTGCCTTCTTTTTTCCATATTTTGTATTCTGACACCATACAAAAATGAATTAGTTTGAGTATCCATAATGCAATAAAAAATACATCAAATTGGTATTTCACACTTAAAATCTACAGGAAACCTGACAAAATTTAGGTTTTGTGTTTTGGAAAATGAAATAAAACCCTTTGGCCGAGGGGACAGTTCTGAATTCGCTCCAAATTGAGTGTGCATCGGATTTTGAGGTGTATTCATTCAGCAGCATTCAGGTCTCTTGAATGGCAATTTCCTAAATTTGTTCTGGGTTTGTGTTTGCTTTCCCTTCTTCCTTTCCAAATTCTGTATTCTGACACCATACAAAAAAGAGCTTAGACGTAGTATCCACAATGCAATAAAAAACACAGCAAATTGGCACTTCTTGCTGAGAATCCTCAGGCAACACGACCAAGATTCTTTTTTGTGTTTGGGAAATTGAAATATAACACTTTTACCGAGGTGACAGCTCTGAATTCCCTGCATATCCAGTGTGATTGGGATTTTCAGGTGTATTCAATCAGCAGCATTCAGGTTTCTTCATGGCAATTGCCTAAATTTGTTCTGGGTGTGTGTTTGTTTTGCCTTCTTCCTTTCTGAATTTTGCATTCTGACACCATACAAAAATGAGTTGAGGCAGAATATCCCTGTGAAATAAAAAACACAGCAAATTGGCGTTAAATGCTTAGAAGTCTACCAGCAACACAAGCAAGATGAATTTTGTGTTTTAGAAAATAAATATATATATATTTTGCCGAGGGGAAGCTCTGAATTCCCTCCACATTGAGTGTGAATGGGATTTTCAGGTGTACTCAATCAGCAGCATTCTGGTTTCTTGATTGGCAACTGCCTCAATTTGTTCTGGGTTTGTGTTTGTTTTGGCATCGTCATTTCCGAATTTTGTGTTCTGACACCATACAAAAATGAGGTTAGGCAGAGTATCCACAATGCAATAAAAACACAGCAAATTGGAGTTTCATTCTTGGAAATCTACAGGCAACACAACCAAGATGAGGTTTTGTGTTTTGGAAAATGAAATGTAACCCTTTTGCCTAGGGGACAGCTCTGAATTTGTTCCAAATTGAGTGTGCGTCGGATTTTCAGGTGTATTCATTCAGCAGCATTCAGGTTTCTTCATTGTCAATTGCCTCAGTTTGTTCTCAGTTTGTGTTTGCTTTGCCTTCTTCCTTTCCGAATTTTGTATTCTGACACCATACAAAAAAGAGGTTAGACAGAATATCCACAATGCAATAAAAACTCAGCAAATTGGCATTTCTTGCTTAGAGATCTACAGGCAACATGACCAAGATGAGGTTTTGTGTTTTGGAAAATGAAATATAACCCTTTTACCGAGGTGACAGCTCTGAATTCCCTCCAAATTGTGTGTGAATGGCATTTTCAGGTATATTCATTCAGCAACATTCAGGTTTCTTGATTGGCAATTGCCTCAATTTGTTCTTGGTTTGTGTTTCTTTTGCCTTCTTTCTTTCTGAATTTTGCATTCTGACACCATACAAAAATGAGTTGAGCTGAATATCCATAACGAAATAAAAAACACAGGAAATTGGTGTTTCATGCTTAGAAGTCTACCTGCAACACAAGCAAGATGAGGTTTTCTGTTTAGGAAAATCAATATATAACTTATGTCGAGGGGACAGCTCAGAATTCCCTCCAAATCGAGTGTGATTGCGATTTTCAGGTGTATTCATTCAGCAGCATTCAGGTCTCTTGAATGGCAATTGCCTCAATTTGTTCTGGGTTTGTGTTTGTTTTGCCTTCTTCCTTTCCAAATTCTGTATTCTGACACCATACAATAATGAGGTTATGCAGAGTATACATAATGCAAAAAACTAAGTAAATTGGCGATTCATTCTAGGAAATCTACAGGCAACAACAGCAAGATTAGGTTTTGTGTTTTGGAAATTGAAATATAAATCTTTTTCGAGAGGACAGCTCTGAATTCCCTACAAATCGAGTGTGAATGGGATTTTAAGGTGTATTCATTCAGCAGCATTCAGGTTTATTCATTGGCAATTGCCTCAATTTGTTCTGGGTTTGTGTTTGTTTTGCCTTCTTCTTTTCTGAATTCTATATTCTAACACCATACAAAAATGAGTTGAGGCAGAGTATCCACAATGCAATAAAAAACACAGCAAGTTGGCGTTTCATACTTAGAAATCTACAGGCAACACCAGCAAGATGAGGTTTTGTGTTTGGAAAATAAAATGTAACCCTTTTGCCGAGGGGACAGCTCTGAATTCCCTCCAAATCGAGTATGAATGGGATTTTCAGGTGTATACAATCAGCAGCATTCAGGTCTCTTGAATGTCAATTGCCTAAATTTCCTCTGGGTTTGTGTTTTTTATCCTTTTTCCTTTACGAATTTTGTATTCTGACATCATTCAAAAAAGAGGTGAGGCAGAGTATTCATAATGCAATAATAAACACAGCAAATAGGATTTCATGCTTAGAAATCTACAGGCAACACCACCAAGATGAGGTTTTGTGTTTTGGAAAAAGTAATGTAACCCTTTTGCCGAGGGGCAGCTATGAATTCCCTCCAAATTGAGTGTGAATGGGATTTTCAGGTGTATTCATTCAGCAGCATTCAGGTTTCTTTATTGGCAATTGCCTCAGTTTGTTCTGGGTTTGTGTTTGTTTTGCCTTCTTCCTTTCCAAATTTTGTATTCTGACACCATTCAAAAAAGAGGTTAGGCAGAGTATTCATAATGCAATAAAAAACAAAGCAAATTGGCATTTCATGCTTAGAAATCTACAGGCAACAAGACCAAGATGAGTTTTTGTGTGTTGGAAAAAGAAATATAACACTTTTGCTGAGGGTTCAGTTCTGAATTCCCTCCAAATCGAGTGTGAATGGGGTTATCAGGTGTATTCAATCAGCAGTATTCAGGTTTCTTGATTGGCAATTGCATCAATTTTTTCTGGGTTTGCGTTTGCTTTCCCTTCTTCCTTTCCAAATTTTGTATTCTGACACCATACAAAAAGAGGTTAGGCATAATGTACATATTGAAATAAAAAACACAGCAAATGGGCATTTCATGCTTAGAAATCTACAGGCAACACAACCAAGAATATTTTTTTGAGGTTTGTAAAATGGAATGTAACCCTTTTGCTGAGGTAAAGCTCTGATTACCCTCCAAATCGAGTGTGAATGGGATTATCAGGTGTATTCAATCAGCTTGTTAATGTTTCTTGAATGGCAATTGCGTCAATTTGTTCTGGGTTTCTGTTTGTTTTCCCTTCTTGCTTTCTGAATTTTGTATTCTGATACCATACAAAAATGAGGTTAGACTGAGTATCCATAATGAAAAAAAAAACACAGCAAATTGGCGTTTCATGCTTAGAAATCTACAGGCAACATGACCAAGATGAATTTTTGCATTTTGGAAAATGAAATGTAACACTTTTGCCAAGGGGACAGCTCTGACTTCCTGCTAAATTGACTGTGAATGGCATTGTCAGGTGTATTCATTCAGCAGCATTCAGGTTTCTTGATTGGCAATTGCCTAAATTTTTTCTGGGTTTGTGTTTGCTTTCCATTCTTCCTTTCCAAATTTTGTATTCTGACACCATACAACAATGAGGTTAGGTAGAGTATCTCTAATGAAACAAAAAACACAGCAAATTGACCTTTCACACTCAGAAATCTGCAGGCTACATGACCAAGATGAGGTTTTGTGTTTCAGAAAATGAAATGTAACAATTTTGCTGAGGGGACATCTATGAATTCCCTCAAAATTGAGTGTGAATGGGATATTCAGGTGTATTCAATCAACAGCATTCATGTCTCTTAAATGGCAATGGCATAAATTTGTTCTGGGTTTGTGTTTCTTTTGCCTTCTTCCTTTCTGAATTCTCTATTCTGACACCATACAAAAATGAGTTGAGGAAGAGTATCCATAATGCAATAAAAAACACAGCAAACTGGCATTTCATTCTTATAAATCTGCAGGCAACACAACCAACATGATTTTAAGTTTTGGAAAATGAAATACAAATCTTTTACCGAGGGGACAGCTCTGAATTCCCTATAAATTGAGTGTAAATGGCTTTTTCAGGTGTATTCAAATAGCAGCGTTAACATTTCTTGATTGGCATTTGCCTCAATTTGTTCTGGGTTTGTGTTTGTTTTGCCTTCTTCCTTTCCAAATTTTGTATTCTGACACCATTCGAAAAAGAGGTTAGGCAGAGTATCCATAATGCAATAAAAAACACAGAAAATTGGTGTTTCATGCATAGAAATCTATAGGCAACACGACCCAAATGAGTTCTTTGTTTTGAAAAAAGAAATGTAACCCTTTTGCCAAGGGGTCAATTCTGAATTCCCTCCAAATCGAGTGTGAATCGGATTTTCAGGTGTATTCAATCAGCAGCATTGAAGTCTCTTGAATGGCAATTGCCTCAATTTGTTCTGGGTTTTGTGTTTTTTTTGCCTTCTTCCTATCCCAATTTTGTATTCTGACACCATACAATAATGAGGTTAGGCAGAGTATCCATAATGAGATAAAAACACAGCCAATTGGCATTTCATGCTTAGAAATCTACAGGCAACACGACCAAGATGAGGTGTTGTGTTTAGGAAAATGAAATGTAACCCTTTTGCGGAGGGGGCTGATATGCATTACCTCCAAATTGAGGGTGAATGGGATTTCCAGGTGTATTCAATCGGCAGCATTTGGGCCACTTGTTTGGCAATTGCCAAAATTTGTTCTGGTTTTGCATTTCTAATGCCTTCTTCATTTCCAAGTTCTGTACAAAAATGAGGGTAGGCAGAATATCCATAATAAAACAAAAATCACAGTAAATTGCATTTCATGGTTAGAAATTTACCGGCAACAACACCAGGATGAATTTTTATGTTTGGAAAATGAAATGTAACACTTTTGCTGCGGGGAAAGCTATGAATACCATCCAAATATAGTGTGATTTTATTTACAGGTGCATGCAATCAGCAGCTTTCTGGTTTCTTGCATGGCAATTGCCTAAATTTGTTCTTGGTTTGTGTTTGTTTTGCCTTCTTCCTTTCTGAATTCTGTATTCTGACAACATATAAAAATGAGGTTAGGCAGAGTATCCACAATGCAATAAAAAACACAGCAAGTTGGCGTTTCATGCTTAGAAATCTACAGGCAACATGACCAAGATTAGGTTTTGTGTTTGGAAAATGAAATGTAACGCTTTTGCCGAGAGGACTGCTCTGAATTCCCTCCAAATCGAGTGTGAATCGGATTTAACGGTGTGTTCAATCAGGAGCATTCATGGCTCTTGAATGGCAATTACCTAATTTTGTTCTGGGTTTGTTTTTGTTTTGCTTTCTTCCTTTCTGAATTTTGTATTCTGACACCATACAAAAAAGAGGTTAGTCAGAGTATTCATAATGCAATAATAAACAAAGCAATTTGGTGTTTCATGCTTAGAAATCTACAGGCCAAATGACCAGAAATTGGATTTCTGTTTTGGAATATGAAATGTAAATCTTTTGCTGAGAGGCTAGCTATGAATTCGCTCCAGATGTATTCATTCAGCAGCATTCAGGTTTTTTGATTCGCAATTGCCTCAGTTTGTTCTCAGTTTGTGTTTGGTTTGCCTTCTTTAAAATTTTGTATACTGACACCATACAAAAATGAGGTTAGGCTGATTAGCCATAATACAATAAAAAACACAGCAAATTGGCATTTCATGCTTAGAAATCTACAGGCAACACGACCAAGATGAGGTTTTGTGTTTCGGTAAATGAAATATAAAACTTTTGCCTAGGGCACAGCTCTGAATTCCCTCCAATTTGAGTGTGAATGGGATTTTCAGGTGTATTCAATCAGCAGCATTCAGGTTTCTTGATTCACAATTGACTAAATTTGTTCTGGGTTTGTGTTTGTTTTGCCTTCTTCCTTTGCGAATTTTCTATTCCGACACCATACAAAAATGAGGTTAGGCAGATTATTCGTAATGCAATAAAATACACAGCAAATTGGCGTTTCATGCTATGAAATCTACAGGCAACACGACCAAGATGATGTATTTGCATTTTCTAAATGTATTGTAACCATTTTGCTGAGGGGACTGCTCTCCCACTTCCCTCCAAACTGAGTGAGAATGGGATTTTCAGGTGTATTCAATCAGCAGCATTCAGGTCTCTTGAATTGCAATTGCCTCAGTTTGTTTCAGTTTGTTTGCTTTGGCTTCTTCCTTCCGAATTTTGTATTCTGACACCATACAAAAAAGAAGTTAGGCAGAGTATTCATAATGCAATAAAAAAAAAACACAGCAAATTGGTGTTTCATGCTTAGAAATCTACAGGCAACACGACCAGGATTAGTTTTTCTGTTTTGGAAAATGAAATGTAACTCTTTTGCCAAGAGGCCAGCTATGAATTCGCTCCAAATTGAGTGTGAATGGGATTTTCAGGTGTATTCAATCAGCAGCATTCAGGTCTCTTGATTGACAATTGCCTAAATTTGTTCTGAGTTTGTTTTTGTTTTCCCTACCTCTTTTCCAAATTTTGTATTCTGACACCATAGAAAAAAGTTGTTAAGCAGAGTATTCATAATGCAATAAAAACACAGCAAATTGGTGTTTCATGCTTAGAAATCTACAGGCAACATGACCAGGATAGGGTTTTGTGTTTTGAAAATGAAATGTAACACTTTTGCCAAGAGGCTTGCTATGAATTCTCTCAAAATTGAGTGTCAATGGGATTTTCAGATGTATTCAATCAGCAGCATTCAGGTTTCTTGATTGGCAATTGCCTCAATTTGTTCTGTGTTTGTGTTTGTTTTGCCTTCTTCCTTTCAAAATTTTGCATTCTGAAACCATATAAAAAAGAGGTT
>JADBBT010003475.1:0-11461 GCA_015711505.1 Sylvilagus bachmani | reverse complement strand
TCAGTGAGAGAGAGAGAGAGAGAGAGAGAGAGAGATGTCTTCCTTCCATTGGTTCACCCTCCCCCCCCCCCAAATGGCCACTACAGCCGGTGCTGCACCCATCCAAAGTCAGGAGCCAGGAGCTTCTTCCTGGTCTCCCATATGGGTGCAGGGGCCCAAGGACTTGGGCCATCTTCCACTGCTCTCCCAGGCCACAGGAAAGAACTGGACTGGAAGAGGAGCAACCGCGACTAGAACCCGGTGCCCATATGGAATGCCGGCGCCCTAGTTATTGATTTAAAAATAAACTGAAATGTTATATAATATTTTCAACTATGCATCAGTATTTCTTTCATGGCAGGAAAAAGTTCAAAAGGGTTAAATAATGTGGTTAATATATTTCTTTCATTTCAACATAATTTTGCTTATTTCCACATTAACTACTTGTATTGAACTTGGTAAAAGCCATTCAAAACTGTTATGGAAAATCACTTGCTTTACATATTTCAATAATAAAGATATAATGTAAAGTTTTTATTTAAACATGTAATTTAATGATAGGGTTAGGAACTCAAAATAACTTTAACATAGTGGCTAAATTTTAAATAAATTTAAAAGATGAAGGTTGCATTGTGGTTCGGTAATTAAAATAAAATTCAAAGAATTGTTTCTACCTAGTTTTCCCTAGATATTTTTTAAAGAATTTTGGAAAAATATTTCCTTGTTTTTTTAGCATTAGAGAAAGTTACAGTAAATATGGAGGAAAACTAATAGCTGAGACTAGGTCTGAGAATTGTTCTGGAATGAGGGGGGCTGGCACTGTGGCACAGTGGGTTAAGCCACAGACTGCAAGCCAGCAAACTATACGAATGCCAGTTCATGTCTCGGCTACTCCACTGCAGACCCAGATCCTTGCTAAAGTGCTTGGAAAACAGTGGAAATGGCCTAAGTGCTTCGCCCGTGTACCCATGTGCGAGATCCAGATGAAATTCCTAGCTCCCGGCTTTGGCCTACTCCAGCCCTGGAGAGTGAACCACCAGATGGAAGATCTTTTTCCTCTGTCTCTCCACCCTTAACATCTCTTTGTGACTCTTTCAGTAAATGAATAAATCTTAAAAAAAAAAAAAAGCTAGCAGATGACCAGGAAGTATTTTGGGTAGCTAGAGAATAATTCTATAGAAGACCACCATGTTCCTAACATAAATTATAAATATAATGATATACTTCATTGAAACAGAGAAGGCTATAGAAGAAAATGAGTTTAGTGGAATGAAGACTTTAGTTTTAGATATGGAGATTGAAAAGATATGTGATATAAAAAGTACATCAAGTAGGTATTTAATTAGAAATCAATCCAAATCATCACAGGAATTTTTTTTTTTATTAGGAAAAAACACACATCTTAGCACCTGCTTCTGAGAAAGATGGATTAAGAGGGATTTGATGTAACCTCCAGCCCAAAACAGCTGGACACTTATATAGCAAATATAAAGTAATGGTTTTACAGACATGTAACATTAGTAAAGAAAAACAGTGATCTTTACAAAAAAGGACCAAGTGAAGATAAGATCTATGATGTCCCTAATATAAGGAGGAGAGAAAATGTTGTTGCTGTAGTATTTGGAGGCAGTACCTCGACAGCCTATTGAATTACGGAGACATAGCTGGGAGATGAGGAAAGTTACAGTGACCACAACTCTCAGGGGAAATTACTGTAGAGAAAAACACAAACGGAAAAAAGGAGCTCCTGAGATTTGATCTGAGCACTTGTTGATTTTGCAGTATGTATTTATCATTGATTGCATGTGAAGAAATTAACATGGGTCAAGAAATAACCAAATAAAAAGATTACAGAGAGTAATAATACCTGGCATTCAAACAGGTCTGTGAGTAGCTTTTGTTTTCAAAAGGCAGAGTGAAAACTTCATAATTCATAGGACAGACAATAAACTACTCAAGAGACTTTTGCTGGGGTCACTGTTGTGGCTCAGTGAGTAAACCCACAGTATGCAACACTAACATCGCATGTGGGTGCCGGTGTGAGTCCTGGCTGCTTCACTTCACCAGCTCCCTGCTAATGGCCTGGGAAAGTTGGAGGAAGATGACCCAAGTGTCTGGGCCACAGACACCCACGTGGGAGACCCAAAGGAAGCTCCTGGCTCCTGGCTTTGGCCCATCTCAGCCCTGGCTTTTGCAGCCAACTGGGGAGTGAGGCAGCAAATTGAAGATCTCTATGTTTCTCTCCCTCACTTTGTAACGCTAATTTTCTTTCTTTTCTCTTTCTCTCTTTATTGCTTTTGTTCTTTTTTTGAGAGGTAGAGCCATGAGGAGGGAGGTAGAGGGAGAAGGAGAAGGGAAAGTGAGGAGAGAGAGAAAGCATGAGGCACACTAACTTTTTTTAAAAGATATATTTATTTATTTGAAATTCAGAGTTACACAGAGAGGAGAGGCAGAGAGAGAGAAAGAAAGGTCTTCCATCCAATGGTTCACTCCCCAATTGGCTGTGATGGCCGGAGCTGTGCTGATCCAAAGCCAGGATCCAGGAGATTTTTTCAGGTCTCCCACGAGAGTGCAGGGGCCCAAGGACTTGGGACATCCTCTACTGCTTTCCCAGGCCATGGATCGGAAGTGGAGCAGCCCAGTCTCGAAGCAGCACCCATTTGGGATGCCGGCACTTCAGGTCAGGGCATTAACGTGCTGTGCCACTGTGCTGGCCCTGAGGCACTCTAACTTTCAAATAAATAATCTTTAGAGAGAGATTTACATAAGTATTAAAGAAATACAAGGGGCTGGCATTGTAGTGTAGCAAGTAAAGCCATTGCCTGCAGAGCTGGCATCCCATATGGGCACCAGTTTGAGTCTCAGCTGTTCTACTTCCAATCCAGCCCTCTGCTATCACCTGGGAA
This sequence comes from Sylvilagus bachmani, assembly GCA_015711505.1. Classification (NCBI taxonomy): domain Eukaryota; kingdom Metazoa; phylum Chordata; class Mammalia; order Lagomorpha; family Leporidae; genus Sylvilagus; species Sylvilagus bachmani. The sequence goes on along the minus strand of JADBBT010003475.1, from coordinate 8,576 downwards.
AGTAGTAGAAAATGGTCCAAGTCATTGGGCCCCTGCAACTGCATGGAGACCCGGAAGAAGCTCCTGGCTTCTGGCTTTGGATTGGCGCAGCTCCGGCCTTTGTGGCCATCTGGGGAGTGAACCAACAGATGGAAGACCTCCCTCTCTGTCTCTTTCTGTGTCTCTCTTTCTCTCTCTCTGCCTCTCAAATAAATGTCTTTTAAAAAAAGAAAGAAATATGACGCCTAAACAAATGCTACTCTTGCCTTTCTAACAAAACCTACAGTTAAGATATGAAAGAATCCATTTATTTCTAATAGACTTAACTAGTCTTAGAACAAAGCTCAAAACTATTTATAATGACACAAACATATTCAGCATCCAAGAGGATAAAAATCTCAGTGACTGGCATCCAATCAAAAATAGATAGGCATTGAAAGAAACAAATAGTTTTTTAGGACTCCAAGCAGAGATAGACAGAAGTTATATATAGAGTGTACAATAACTCTTTTCCAACAATTAATAGAAAAATAAATAGTAATGCTATACAACCCACATGAACTAATTCACATTGTAGAGTATTCACCCCTCACTGAGAGGACAGAAGATAAATTTTCCATGTACAATTGAAGAAAATGTATCAATATAGACCATATTCCATACATTAAATCCAGTTTCAGCATATTTGTCAAAATCCATATCATAAAAGCTATATACTTAGACCACCATATAATTACATTAGAAATCAACAACACAAAGCTCTTTGAAAAATTCCAAATATACTTAGTAACTAACACTTGCAAATATATTTAAATATTTCTACATAACCCATAGGTCAATGAATTAATTCATTGAATAATTAGAAATTATTTTCAACTATAAAGTAAAAATACAATATATTAATTTGTGGGGTGTACCTTAAGTAGTAGTTAGAAGGAAATACACAACAAAATGACTGAATTATAAAGAAGAAAGGACTGGATGCAAATATTTCAATGTCTACCATAAAATTATACAATAAGAATAAAAATTAAATCCAAAATAAGCAGAAGAAAATATGAGTAGAAAAACAAAAGGAAGGAAGGAAGGAAGGCAGGCAGGCAGAAGATACAATGATGAAATCAAAATCTGGTTCTTTGAGGATTAATACATTTCTTAATCCTCAGCCATACTGAACAAGAATAAAACAGTGATGGTACAAACTAACACCAGCAGGAATGGCAGAGGTGATGCATTATTTACAGATAATTTGAGGATTAAACAAACAAGTAAATATTATGAACAGCTTCCTTCAATAAACTTGTTAACTTAAACAAAATGGACAGATTTTCTTGAAAGATAAAAACTACTAATGCCCTTAAGGCCAGCATTATGACACAGGAAGTTAAGCCACTGCCTGCAACATTAGCATCTCCTGAGAGTGCTGCTATGTGTCCCAGATGATCTAATTCTGATCCATCTCCCAGCTATTGGCCCAAGAAAAGCAGCAGAGTATGACCCAAGTGTTTCGGTCCTTGCCACCCATTTGGGAGACCCAAAAGAAGTTCAGGCTGTTGGCTTTTCGTTGGCCCAGCCCTGGCCATTGAGGCCATCTGGGGAGTGAACTAGCAGATGGTAGATCTCTCTCTCACTTGCTCTCTCTCCCTCTTTGACTTTCAAAATAAATAAATAAATATTTTGAAAAAGCACGAATTCCCATCTAGGAAACTTGTATTGGCCATATTCATGTCTAACAAAGAAATTAAATATGAAATTGAAAGTTGAATGAGGAAACTCTGAGAGGTATATTAATAAACTTCACATTTATACAATGAAATGCATGAGACAAACTACTTAAGAAGATAACAGGTTTATGTAGCCCACAGTTCAAGAGCTTGGCACCTGTGTCGGCTCAGTTCTAGTAAGGATAGCATGGCAAATGGCAGATGGCGCATGACAACTGTGGGAGCATCAGTTTGAGGTCGGGATCACACCTCAAAAAAGAAGGAGGGAGAGGGAGAGGAGGGTAGAGGGAGGGGGCAGATGGAGACAGCAAGAGGGGGAGGAGGTGGGGGAGGGGGAGAGGGAAGGAGGCTGGGGAGGGACAGAGAGAAAAGGAAAGAGGGAAAGTGGAAGTGGGAGGGGGAGAGGGAGAGACTGATAATCCCTTTTGAGGTTTCATCTCTTTGAGGTCCATACAGCCCCCAATATTTTTTTAAAGATTTATTTATTTGAAAGTCTCTCTCACTATCCACTCTGCCTGTCAAAAAAAAAGAAAAAAAGAAAGAAAGAAAGTAAGAATTACAGAGAGAGAGAAGAGTCAGAGAGGTCTTCCATTGCTGGTTCAGTCCCCAGTTGGCAGCAATGGCTGGAGCTGTGCCGATCCAAAGCCAGGAGTCAGGAGCTTCTTCTGGGTCTCCCATGTGGGTACAGGGGCCCAAGGACTTGGGCCATCTTCTACTGCTTTTCCAGGCCATAGCAGAGAGCTGGATCAGAAGTGGAGTAGTTGGGTCTCAAATTGGCACCCGTATGGGATGCCGGCACTGCAGGCCAGGGCATTAACCTGCTGCCCCACAGCACCGACCCCAACAAGCCCAAATATTGTCAACTTGAGAACAAAGTCTTGAATACATGAACCATAGGATAGATACAATTAGAATATATCCATACCATATCGAGAGGTGATGGATATATTCTCCAAGAATTGTGATTGTAATGTTGGCTTCATAAATGTATATGTGTCGCAAATAAATCAAAATGTACACTTTATATATGTTTAGTTTATTGTCTTTTAATTACATTCAGTAAAAAGCTTTAAAAAGAGGAATCAATACTTTTTATTCAAGATACAGACAAGGCTATGATAACATCCTGTCACAGAATGACATTAAAATAACATGAATATAAAAGTAATAGTAAAGATCAAGGAGACAGGGGAGGACTGATTAGTTGATAAAAGGGTGATTTATCCTTCTATAGGAAGAAAATGGGTATGAGCATAGACTGATAAAGCAGAGTGGAGGATACCAAACACCATAGTAGTTTTAGGAGTGGTAGCTGCAGCAGGAGAAATAGGGTGACTACTGGTCTGTCTGGGAATTTTTTACATATGCTTTCCCTGAGCAGACTCATGTTTACCTTTATTTCAATTTGCAGGCAAGTATCGTTGAGATATAGCCTTTTAGTTCTTTCCGCTTTCTTTGAACTCTTCAGAATTCTCAGCACCAAAATAAATAAATAAATCCTTTACATTAACTCTGAATTGCTTCATTTTGGGATTGTGTAACTATATTTTCCTTTTCTATATATTAAGTAAAACATGTAAACTCTACTTTAAAACAGCTAATATTAACCACTTTTTAAATAATGCCTAAATTAAGACCTGAGACTATAATTCTGCTGGAAGAAACTGTGGGTAAACACTCTAAGAAATTGGTGTAGGGGTCCACTTCTTGGGCAAGACTCCCAAAGCACAGGCAACAAAAGCAAAAATAAACAAATATGATTATATCAAACCCAGAGACTTCTGCACAGCAAAGGAAAGGATCAATAGGATGGAGACATCCAACAGAATGGGAAAAAATATTTGCAAGCTACCTATCTGACAAAGAATTAATATCAAGAATATTTCAGCAACTTTAAAAAGTCAACAACAAAACAACCACCAATCCAGTTAAGAAATGGATAAGGAACCTCAATAGACAGTTCCCAAAAGAAAAAGTACATGGAAAATGTTCAGTATCACTAGCCATCAGGGAAAGGCCAATCAAAACCCTGTAATGAGGTATCACTTCAGCCCTGTCAGATTGCCTATTATCCAGATGACAGGAAATGATAAATGTAGGCAAAGATGTACGGAACAGGGAACACTTACACTCTGTTGGTGGGGAAGGTAAATTAGCCCAGCACTGTGGAAAACAGTGTTCTGGATGTATTTTGAATGTAGTGTGAAGAACAGGTCTATATTTCAGCTTTCTACTACTAACAAGCTTGGCCCAATGCCCATATTGATGTAGTAATCTTTTTTTAAAAAAAAGATTCATTTATTTATTCAAAAGGCAGAGGGACAGAGAAGAGGGGAGATATATAGAGATATTCCATCCACTTCCATTACTCTCCAAATGGCCATAACAGCCAGGTTTGGACCAGGCCAAAGCCAGGAACCAGAAACACCATCCAGGTCTTCTACATGGGTGTCAGGGGCCCAAGTACTTGGGCCATCATCAGCTACCTAGGCGCATTAGTAGGAAGCATGATTGGAAGTAGAGTAGCTGGAGCTCCAACTGGCATGCCACTGTGGGATGCCAGTGTTACATGCAGTGGCTCTACCTGCTGTGCCATAAAGGGGGCCTGTTACAACCTTAAATGCCCACTTTCACAACCTTGTTCTGTATTATAACAAAGAGGCTTATGTCAGGATTGCCCCTGGATTCTCTCAGACTGCAGGGTTTTGTAATGAACCTAACAGTCTCACTCTCACTCCATCTAAAGCTCTGCTACTGACTCATTCTAATTTGATCCTATCAGTCTCCATGGCTGTCAAACATAACAACCTCTTACCCTAGAGTTCTTGCATTTCATATTTCCTGTTTAAAAAGTGCCTTCTCCAGGGGTAAAACTTTGACCTGGCAGTTACAGATCACTGCATCTGGTATCAGCGGACTCAGATTTGAGTCCTAGAGCATCTGCTCCTAAGTCCAGTTCCTGGCTAAAGCATACACAGGAGGCAGGAGATACTGGTGCAATGGTATAGCACATAGCTCCCCTCTCCTCTCACACATATGAAAGATATCGACTAAGTCCTGGGCTCATGGCTTTGGCCTGGTCCAATGCCAACCACTGGGGACATTTGGAGGTAAACCTATACATGAGAGATTTCTTTCTTTCTCTTCTTCCCTCCTCTTTCACTCCTTTACTTTCCCCTCCCATCCTCTCCCCTCTTTTTCTCCCTCCACCACCCCATGACCTTTAAAATAAATGAACAAAAAAGGAGAAGGGGACACCCACCCCCTACCACTTTTTAAAAAGTTCTTTCTCGGGCTGGCGCCTTAGTTCACTTGGTTAATCCTCTGCCTGCGGCACCAGCATCCCATATGGGCACCGGGTTCTAGTCCTGGTTGATCCTCTTCCAGTCCAGCTCTCTGCTGTGGCCCAGGAGGTCAGTGGGGGATGGCCCAAGTGCTTGGGCCCCTGCACCCACATGGGAGACCAGGAGGAAGCACCTGGCTCCTGGCTTCAGATCAGTGAAGCGCTGGCTGTAACAGCCATTTGGCGGGGTGAATCAACAGAAGGAAGACCTTTCTCTCTGTCTCTCTCACTGTCTAAATCTATCTGTTAAAAAAAAAAAAAAGTTCTCCAGACATTTGCATTGAATACCTACCCATTTCATGGTTTGTTTTTTGTTTTTTTCCCCTGAAATGTCAGTTTCTCATTATCGAAATAATGGTGAATTATCCACATCTACTTCTACCATAAGTCAACCAATTTGGGGCCGGCACTACGACGTAGCAGGTAAAGCCATGGCATCCCATATGTGCACGGGTTTGAAACCCAGCTGCTCCACTTCCCGTCCAGCTCTCTGATATGGCCTAGGAAAGCAGAAGAAGATGGCCCAAGTCCTTGAGCCCTTGCACCCATGTGGGAGACCTGGAAGAAGCTCCTGGCCCCTGGCTTTGGATCAGCCAGCTCCGGCTGTTGTGGCCAATTGGGGAGCAAAACAGCAGATGAAAGCTCTCTCTCTCTGCCTCTCTGTAACTCTTTCAAATAAAAAAATAAATCTTTAAAAAAATAAAAAATAAGTCAACCAATTTTTGTCCATAGCACTAATCACTTAGAATTTATAGTATATTTTCCTCCTTGATGTTGTGAATTATCTTTTGCTAGATTACAAGCAAAACAAAAAAAGGATCTGTATTAGGTTTTCTACTATGAACAATGGCTGGGCATTCAGAATGTCCTCAATACTTTTTGGCTAAATTGCTTTACCTTTTCCTTAAGCAACTTGCATTTGATAATTAATTCCTGCAAATCACTTTCTAGCTTCATAATTTTAAAATTGCTAAAACAAGTGAATCATACATTAATGCCTGTCATTGCTACATTACATTATGCATCTTGTCTATGTGCCTCTCAAACCTATTAGACAGACTTAGGGTGCGTACATACAAATTCCTGCCTGTTCAAATCCACCTCAGAGTTTTCTTCTTTCCAATGTGCTAGAAAAAGTATTATTATTTTTATAATATATGGAATAGTCCTACAGAAAAAGATTTTAAAACATGATCAATTAATTTAAGGATGTGAATTATATTCATCTCATAATGATAGATTACCGCACAACTACAATATAAAGTTAACTCTTATGGATAGGAATAGATCTTTGCTAGAGTTTTTTGTGCTTTATTTATCATGAAAATATGATTAACTGATAAGAATTTTAAGATACCCTGCATTAATCTCTGCACCAATGCTTTTTTAAAAGGTTTATTTTTTTATTTATTTTAAAGAGTTACAGAGAAAGAGATTTTCCATCTGCTAGTTCATTACCCAAATTTCTACAGGGGCCAGGGCTTTGCCAGGTTGAAGGTAGGAGCAAGGAGCTTTTTCTGGTCTTCTGTGTGAGTACAGGGGCCCAAGAGCTTGGGACATCTTCCACTGCTTTCCCAAGCCATTAGTAGGGAGCTGGATCAGAAATGAAGCAACCAGGACTCGAACCGCTGCCCATATGGAATGCTAACCTTGCTGGTGTGCTTTAACCCACTATGCCAGAATGCTGGCCCCTGCAGCAATGGTTTTAAGGGAAGAAAAGGCATTGTTCTCAATCAGATGTTAATAAACATTATCAATGCTGGATTTGTAAAGTGAAACATTGACTTTAGAATTATGCAACTGTGCTACTGAAATTTTTTGTCAGTAATAAAATTTGTGTAGGAAAATGCTTTCATTATTTGGAAGACAAAATTCTCCATCGTCTGATGTGATTCCCCATTGGAACCTGTTCAACACTGAGAGGTTTCCTATGAATACAATCACGGTCATGGCAAGAGTCGGTCCTTGAGGTTTAGCAGAACCAGTCACACAACTACAGGTTAGATCATGATAATCACCTCCTGGAAAGCTCATTTTCTATTTTCATTTCACTTTCTGCTCTTTCCAAGAAGACTAAGTGACTATGTAGAAAAATAATTAACATGTGATAAGTACTTGAAATTTTTGATGGTGGTATTTCTCATTAGTTTTGCTTTTGACATTAATAATACCCCTATAAATGTGTATGATTATAGCTACACTTACAGTAGACCAAACATATTTTAGGTCAAAAAATTGTCACCAGCGACAAGGAAGGCCATTATATAACGATAACAGGATCAATTATTATGAAGATATAGCAATTATAAACATACCTGCACCCAACAGGAAAGCACCAACATGGATAAATCAAATATTCAAAGAACCAAAGCAGCTTTCTGCCAGTGCACATCCTGGGAGACAGCAGATGATGACTGGTGTCCTTGTGTCCCCTCCCTCACACGAGAAACCCACAGAGAGTTCCAGGATCCTGGCTTTGGCCTAGTCTAACCCTGTTTTTTTCAAGCATTTTGGGAGTGAATCAGCAGATGGAGCATGTCTGTTTGTCTCTTTGTATCCTTCTGCCTTTCAAATAATATGAACATTAAGTTAATTAATTTTTAAAAAGAACTGAAAGGAGATACAAGATAATAAGAGTAGGGAAATTCAATGCCTCGGTTTCAATGCTGGACAAGTGATGCAGATAGTGCATTAATAAATACTGGATCTGAATGCTACAGAACAAATGGGCCCTACAGACAGAATTATATTGAACATTCTATACAATAGCAACAAAACATGGATTATTCTAAAGTTCACGCAGAACATTCCCTAGAATGGATCATTCTTACAAAAACAAGTCTTAAAAATTCAGAGTTTAAAATCATAGCTATATTTACAAAATACTTACAAATAGTATGCCTGAAAAGAGGCACATATTATATATATATATATGTACACAAATATATATGTATATATATGTGTATATATATGTATACATATATATATATATACATATAATCACACCTCTCAATAGCAAAAGCACAAATAATGTGATTAAAAATAGGTAATTGATCTGGATAGAAAAGTAATTTTTTGTACTGACTGTTGTTGTACAATGTAATACTTTATCCATTTTAGTATTTTTTTTATCCTAGTACTAGTGGTTGAACTCTGTAATTAACACACAATTATTCTTAGGTGTTTAAATTTTAACTGAAAAGTGATCCCTGTGAAATATAAGAGTGGGAATGAGAGAGGGAGGAGATGTACAATTTGGGACATGCTCAATCAGATTTGCCCCAAATGGTGGAGTTAGAAACATGCCAGGGGATTCCAATTCAATCCCATCGAGGTGGCATGTACCAAGGCCATCTCACTAGTCCAAGTGATCAATTTCAGTTCACAATTGATCACACTGATAGGTCTAAGAGTCAAAGGGATCACACAAACAAGACTAGTGTCTGCTAATACTAACTGATAGAATCAAAAAGGGAGAGAAGGATACAACATGGGAAGTGGGAGACACAGCAGACTCATAGAATGGCAGA
>JADBBT010003474.1:0-11465 GCA_015711505.1 Sylvilagus bachmani | reverse complement strand
AACTTTCCATACAGCTGAGGATCGTGGTAAACAACAAGATGGAGCTGATGCCCTGCTCACTGCGTGACTCCACAGCTGATTGATATAGCCACTGCGTGACTCCACAGCTGAGTGTGATCAAGTGCCAGATTGGAGAGCTCTGTGCATGGACTGTGATTGATTGACTGTGATTGGGTGAATCCTGTATATAAGCAGACCACGGGAGAAGGAGCGTGCATGCCAGCTTTCCCCCTTAAGGAACGTATGCGCCATCTCTCCCCCTTCTCCCGGTCCCCCACTCTTTTTCTTACTCCTTTTAAGTAAAAGTCTTTTGAAGACCGATTGGCTGTGAGTAGCGTCATTCCTTTTGCGGCCGAAGGAGCGACACGTAAAGCAAGTCTCAGCAAATTCAAAAGAATTAGAATCATATGATGCAGCTTCTCAGACCATAAGGGAATGAAGTTGGAAATTTAGCAACTCAGGAATCCCTAGAGCATATGCAACACTTGCAGATTGAACAACATGCTCTTGAATGAACACTAGGTCGTAGAAGAAATCAAAAGAGAAATCAAAAACTTTCTGGAAGTAGATGAGGATAACAGCACAGCATACCAAAACTTGTGGGATACAGCAAAAGCAGGGTTAAGAGAAAAGTTTATCGCAATAGGTGCCTACATCAAGAAATTGGAAAAGCACCAAATAAGTGACCTTTAAATGCATCTCAAGGATCTAGAAAAACTGCAGCAAACCAGACCCAAATCTAGTAGGAGAAGAGAAATAATTAAAATTAGAGAAGAAATCAACAGAATTGAATCCAAAACAATTACAAAAAATCAGCCAAATGAGGAGCTGGTTTTTTTGAAAAAATAAACAAAATTGATACCCCATTGGCCCAACTAACTAAAAAAAGAAGAGAAAAAAAGGGTTCAACAAATAGTAATAAATAAACAAACAAACTTCCTCAACAGCCAAGACATGGGCTGTTCAAAGTAATTGCTGGCAAAGTATTAATTTCATTTTTATAGATTGCATTTTAGGTGCTATCTTTGTTATCACAGGTCAGGTAGAACATATGGTTTCTGTTTTTTGGTGGAATGGCTTCTTTGCTAAGTATAGTGTTTCCCAGTTTCATCCATTTTATTGCAGATGACCAGATTTTTTTCTTATTTTTACTACTGTGTAGTATTCCATAGTTTACATATCCCACATTTCTTTATCTAGTCTTCAGTTGATAGGAATTTGGGTGGATTCCATATCTTAGCTATTGTGAATCAAGCTGCAATAAACATGGGGGTAGAGATAACTTTCATATGCTGATTTTATTTCCCTTGGATAAAATCCTAGGAGTGTGGTGGCTGGGTTAATTTCTGAGATACCTCCATAATGTCTTCCACAGTGACCATACTCAGTTACATTCCCAACAACAGTGGATTAGGGTACTTATTTCCTCACATCCTTGCTAGCATTTGTTTTTTGTTCATTCTTGTATGAAAGCCATTCTAGCAGGGGTGAGGAGAAACCTCATAGTGGTTTTGATTTGAATTTCCCCAAAGGCTAGTGATCCTGAGTATTTTTTCCAATGGGCCTAAGGACCAATTGGATTTCCTCTTTCAAAAAAACACCTGTTTAAGTCTGTTGCCCATTTCTTTTCTTTTCTTTTCTTTTTTGACAAGCAGAGTGGACAGTGAGAGAGAGAGAGAGACAGAGAGAAAGGACTTCCTTTTGCCGTTGGTTCACCCGCCAGTGGCCACCGCAGCAGGTGTGCTGCAGCCGGTGCACTGCGCTGATCCGATGGCAGGAACAAGGTGCTTCTCCTGGTCTCCCATGGGGTGCAGGGCCCAAGCACTTGGGCCATCCTCCACTGCACTCCCTGGCCACAGCAGAGAGCTGGCCTGGAAGAGGGGCAACCAGGACAAAATCCGACACCCCGACTGGGACTAGAACCTGGTGTGCTGGCACCACAAGGTGGAGGATTAGCCTAGTGAGCTGCAGCGCTGGCATGTTGCCCATTTCATAACTGCATTTTTTTTATTGAGTTTTTGATCTTTTTATATATTCTGGTTATTTTTAATGAGGATTATAAAGGTATTTATTTGATATTTTGGTAACGTACTCAATACACAATATATTTTAATATTAGACATTGTTCAGCTTTGATATTCCACATGGAACAAATATCTGTTTTCCTACGTTCTTTTTTTAAACTTTTATTTAATAAATATAAATTTCCAAAGTACAGCTTATGGATTACAATGGCTTCCCGCCCTCCATAACTTCCCTCACACCCGCACGACTCCCATCTCCCACTCCCTCTCCCATTCCATTTACATCAAGATTTATTTTCAATTATCTTTATATACAGAAGATCGATTCAGTATATATTAAGTAAAGATTTCAACAGTTTGCACCCACACAGAAGCACAAAGTTTAAAATACTGTTTGAATATTAGTTATGGCATTAATTCATATTGAACAACACATTAAGGACAGAGATTCTACATGTGGAGTAAGTGCACAGTGACTCCTGTTGTTGACTTAACAAATGGACACTTGTTTATGGTGTCAGTAATCACCCTAGGCTCATGTCATGAGTTGCCAAGGCTATGGAATCCATTTGAATACTCCAACTCTGATCTTATTTAGACAAGGTCATAGTCAAAGTGGAAGTTCTCTCCTCCCTTCAGAGAAAGGTACCTCCTTCTTGGATGGCCTGTTATTTCCACTGAGATCTCACTCACAGAGATTTTTTTTTTTTGCCAGAGTGTCTTGGCTTTCCATGCCTGAAATACTCTCATGGACTATTCAGCCAGATCTGAATGCCTTAAGGGCTGATTCTGAGGCCAGAGTGCTGTTTAGGACATCTGCCATTCTATGAGTCTGCTGTGTATCCTGCTTCCCATGTTGGTTCATTCTCTCCCTTTTTTATTCTATCAGTTAGTATTAGCAGACACTAGTCTTGTTAGTGTGATCCCTTTGACTCTTAAACCTATTGGTGTGATCAATTGTGAACTGAAATTGATCATTTGGACTAGTGAGATGGCATTGATACATGCAAACTTGATGGGATTGTATTGGAATCCCCTGGCACATTTCTAACTCCACCATTTGGTACAAGTCTGATTGAGCATGTCCAAAATTGTACATCTACTCCCTCTTATTCCCACTTTTATATTTAACAGAGATCATTTTCAGTTAAATGTAAACACCTAAGAATAATTGTGTGTCAATTACAGAGTCGAACCATTAGTATTAACTAGAACAAAAAATACTACAATGGATAAAGTATTAAATTGTACATGCACATTTAGGACAATGGCTGACCACGTCACTGTTTCTCATAATGTCCATTTCACTTCAACAGGTTTCCTTTTTTGTGCTTGGTTAGATGTCACTGATCAGGGAGAACATGTGATATTTGTCCCTTTGGGACTGGCTTAATTCACTCAACATTATGTTTTCGATTCCTCCACTTTGTTGCAAATGACTGGATTTCATTGTTTTTGACTGCTGGATAGTATTCTATAGAGTATATGTCCCATAATTTCTTTATCCAGTCTACTGTTGATGGGCATTTGGGTTGGTTCCAGGTCTTAGCTATTGTGAATTGAGCTGCAATAAACATTATTGTGCAGACAGCTCTTTTGTTTGCCAATGTAATTTCCTTTGGGTAACTTCCAAGGAGTGGGATGGTTGGGTTGAATGGTAGGGTTATATTCAGGTTTCTGAGGAATCTCCAGACTGACTTCCATAATGGCTTCACCAGTATGCATTCCCACCAACAGTGGATTAGTGTCCATTTTTCCCCACATCCTCACCAGCTTCTATTATTGGTAGATTTCTGAATGTAAGCCATTCTAACCAGGGTGAGTTGAAACCTCATTGTGGTTTTGATTTGCATTTCCCTGATTGCTAGTGATCTTGAACATTTTTTTATATGTCTGTTGGCCATTTGGATTTCCTCTTTGGAAAAATGTCTATTGAGGTCCTTGTCCCATCTCTTAAGTGGGTTGTTTGTTTTGATGTTGTGGAGTTTCTTGATCTCTTTGTAGATTCTGGTTATTAACCCTTTACCTGTTGCATAGTTTGCAAATATTTTTTCCCATTCTGTCGGTTGCCTCTTCACTTTCCTGACTGTTCCTTTTGCAGTACAGAAACTTCTCAATTTGATGCAATCCCAATAGTTAATTTTGGCTTTGACTGCCTGTGCTTCCGAGGTCTTTTCCAAGAAGACTTTGCTGGTACCAATATCTTGCAGGGTTTCTCCAATGTTCTCTAATAATTTGATTTTGTTGGTCATAGATTTAAGTCTTTAATCCATGTTGAATGGATTTTTGCGTAAGGTGAAAGGTAGGGGTCTTGCTTCATGATTCTGCATGTGGAAATCCAATTTTCCCAGCACCATTTATTGAATAGACTGTCCTTACTCCAGGGATTGGTTTTGGATCCTTGATCAAATATAAGTTGGCTGTAGATGTTTGGATTGATATCTGGTGTTTCTGTCCATCTGTTTCTGTACCATTACCATGCTGTTTTGATAACAGCTGCCCTGTAGTATGTCCTGAAATCTGGTATTGTGATGCCTCTGGATTTGTTTTTGTAGTACAAGATTGCTTTAGCTACTCGAGGTCTCCTGTGTCTTCTAATGAATTTCAGCATCATTTTTTCCAGATCTGATCAGAATGTCTTCATTATTTTGATTGGTATGGAATTGAATCAATAAATTACTTTTGGAGAGCACTTAGGAGCAGGTGGGACCCCTCAGCTTCCATATGCAATTTGCCCACGGAGCCTGCCAGTTCCCTGGCTCTAGGAGGCTGCTCAGCAGGTGTTGCCAACTGGCCATAGGAGCTAGCTAGAGGGATTGGCCGGCCTCAGGGGCACACATGCAGATGTCCCAGAACTTCAAAAACATTCTCTGAGGGAAGCTGGAGCCCCTGGATGTGTCCTCCTCTGGCTTGCATGCTCGCAGCACAGGCATGTGCCATCCGCCCATGCTGTCCATGCAATATGAGCATGGTGCTCAGGTACAGGCTGTACCATGACGGCCACCTGACTCTGAGCGGCCATGCGTGGGCCCTTGCGTGTTACCTGCAGGACTGGAGTCTGGGCACTCATGCGTTCTCAGGTGCCTCCAAGGATCCCCCCAACACCCTTGACCCAGGATGAAACCCTGTCCCAGGTAGCCTGGGCCACCTTGCACGTGGAGGGCCTGCCCATGGGCAGCAAGCTCCATAGGCCCACAGCCATGGCCGACCCTCCAGATGGGAGGGTTCAGGGCCAAGACGAGTTCCCAGTGAGCACTCCCAGGCCTCTGCTGGCAGGTCCCAGGCCCACTCCCTGGCTGCACCTGCGCTGGCTGGCTCCCTCCCTCTGGCCAGGCATTGCAAACCTAGACACTCCCCACACCCCCGTGTGCCTGGCCTCAGTGAGCTTAGGAGCAGGCTGGCCCCCTTGGCTGCCCTATGCCATTCGCATGCAGAGCCTTCAGGACCCACCCAGCCAGCACTGCCAGCTGGCCACATGTGTAGCTAGAGGCAGTGGCCGGCCTCAGGAGCACACCTGCAGGCTTTCCCCAGGCGCACAAACATTCTGAGGGAAGCTGGAGCCCCTGAAAGCATCCTTCTCCTGCTTGCTGGATCCCGGGCTCACACATGTGCTGTCCAGGATTCCCCAGATTCCTCCCCGCCCTACCCGCACACCCTCACCAGGGGACTCTAGGGCAGCACTGTTCCCGGGGGCTGATGCTGTGACACGCTCATGCCTGATGGGCACTGGGGCCGTCCATGCAAGATGAGCTCGGTGCTCGGGTATGAGCTGTCCCACCGTGGCCTCCTGAGCCTGAGCGGCCATGCATGGGCCCTCTCAAAGTGCCTGCAGGACTGGAGTCTGGGCACTCATGCATCTGCGGGCACCTCCTAGGTTGCCCACACCTTCCTTGGGCCGGATGAGGCACAGCCCCAGGAAAGCCTGGCCAGGTTGCGCGTGGAGGCCCCACCCATGGGCAGCAAGCTCCATAGGCCCACAGCCATGCCTGACCCTCCAGCTCGGAGGTCTCACAGCCCAGCCGAGAGTTCCAGAGTTCACAGTGCGCACTCCCAGGGCTCCACTTGCAGTTCCCTGGAGGATGGATGGACCTGGCTGCACCTCTGCAGGCTCGCTCCCTCCCTCTGGCTGGGCATTGCCCACCTAGACACGCGCCCCCATCCCCTGAGTTCCTGGCTACAGGGAACTTAGGAGCAGGCTGGCCCCCCTCGGCTTCTGTAGCCCATTGGCACGTGGAGCCTTCAGGACCCAGCCGGCTGGCCAGCGCTTCCAACTGGCCACAGGTGCTAGCTAGAGGCAGTGGCTGGCCTCAGGAGCACACCTGCGGGCCTCCCCAATCCACACAAACATTCTCTGAGGGAAGCTGGAGTGGCCCCCACCTGGCAGCGTGCTCCTCGGGCTCCCCTGCTCCCTGGCTCACTGGCTGGCGCTGTCTGTCCTGGACCCCTGGGCTAGGGGCTGGAAGGGCGGGTCACATTCCCGGGGGCTGCTGCTGTGAAACGCCTACTCCTGACGCCCACTGGCCCGTTCCATGCGAGATCAGCTCGGAGCTGGGGTTCGGGCTGGCCCACGAAGGAGCCAGAGTTGAGCCTGAGCGGCCACGCGTGGGCCCTCGCGTGCTCCCTGCAGGACCAGAGTCTGGGCACTCACGCATTCCCGGGCACCTCCTAGGTTCCCCACACCTCCCTTTCACCAGATGAGACACAGCCCCAGGAAAGCCTGGCCAGGTTGCGCGTGGAGGCCCCACCCATGGGCAGCAAGCTCCATAGGCCCACAGCCTTGCCTGACCCTCCAGCTCGGAGGTCTCACAGCCCAGCAGAGAGTTCCAGAGTTCGCAGTGCACACTCCCAGGCCTCTGCTGGCAGTACCCTGGAGGATGGATGGACCTGGCTGTACCTCCGCTGGCTCCCTCCCTCCCTCTGGCCTGGCATTGCCACCATAGACACGCATCCCCATCCTCTGAGTTCCTGGCTGCAGGGAGCTTAGGAGCAGGCTGGCCCCCCTCGGCTTCTGTAGCCCATTGGCACGTGGAGCCTTCAGGACCCAGCCGGCTGGCCAGCACTGCCAACTGGCCACAGGTGCTAGCTAGAGGCAGTGGCCGGCCTCAGGAGCACACCTGCGGGCCTCCCCAAGCCGCACAAACATTCTCTGAGGGAAGCTGGAGTGGCCCCCAACTGGAAGCATGCTCCTCGGGCTCGCTTGCTTGCTGGCTCACGCATGCGCTATCTGCCCAGGCCCCCATGGGCTAGGGGCTGGAAGGGCAGGTCACATTCCCGGGGGCTGCTGCTGTGACATGCCTACACCTGACGCCCACTGGGGCGTTCCACATGAGATCAGCTCAGAGCTGGGATGCGGGCTGGCTCATGACAGCACCTGAGCCTAAGCCTGAGCGGCCACGCGTGGGCCCTCACATGCTCTCTAAAGGACCAGAGTCTGGGCACTCACGCATTCGCGGGCGCCTCCTAGGTTCCCCCCACCTCCCTTGGGCCAGATGAGGCACAGCCCCAGGAAAGCCTGGCCAGGTTGCGCTTGGAGGCCCCGCCCATGTGCAGCCAGGTCCGTAGGCCCACAGTCGTGCCTGACCCTCCAGCTCAGAGGTCTCAGCCCAGCAGAGAGTTCAAGAGCTCGCAGTGAGCACTCCCAGGGCTCTGCTGGCAGTTCCTGGGAGGATGGATGGACCTGGCTGCACCTCTGCTGGCTCCCTCCTTCCCTCTAGCCGGCCATTGCCAGTATCACTGAGGACTCTTTGATTTCTTTGGTTTTTTCACATTTTTCTTATTTATCATGGTTTGTAATGAATTTTCTGATGTGAGCTTTTGTTTTGAGGCTGGATATGGAGTCAGGGCACGGCAGGAAAGGCCTTTTTCAATCAGGGCACAGTGTTGGCTGGCTCCAATTCTGGCTTTTTTTCAGTGTTTTTGGTGTCTCAGCCGATTTGTGGTTTCCTGATGGGCATTTTTGTAAATTTTATTTGTGTCTGAGTTTCTTTTGCCTTCTTCCTGATGCGGGCCAGCCGCACCTGTTGAACGGAATCTGAAGGAGGGAGTGGGAATTAAAAGAGGGAAAAGGGTGCAGAGAATGGAGCCAAGACAAAAGTCTGATCAAGGCTCATTTATTCCAGCGTCTCAGTGATATTTTATACATAACCAGCTGTAGCTCAAGACAACACAGAAGTTAACAACACAGGCAAGCAACTTATCAGGCTTTCTACAACACAATCATAACATAGTTAATTCGAGCAGAGTGTTCTTGTTAGATCATTCTCCTAGAGCATGGGAATAGCTGACTTTTTTCCTCCCAGGAATTCCACAAGCCAAGACTGACCTTGACTTGTCTATGACTTGTTTATAGGCTGGCTACATCTCCCCCTTTTTTATTTAATTGAGAATGGCCTCTGTCTTAGGTTGCCCTCAGTCATCTCTGTCCTTACCCATCATTGGTAACTCTGGCAGCTTGTCCTAGATCCCTGTCTTAGGTTGGTACAGGATGCTGAGCATCTTACCCATCTCTGAGTACCATTCCAGCTTCACATTAGGCGAGAGACGAAACATACAGCCAAATATCAATTATTTTTGATTACAAAGGAGGTTTGGTATGAAGTTTTAGGTAATGAATATCAGTCCATACAGACTGTAGTGAAGTCAGCATAAAATGCAGAACACACGGAAAACATCCCATACAAAGTAGGAAAAGAAGTAACGGTCCAGCATTAATAACCAATGAATCCATTGAAACCCTCCAAATGTTAGGGAGTTAGTAATAAACATATGTTGCATTTCACTGTTAAGTTTATCAACGACAGACTCTATATACAGCACATTGTTAGTAATGTTAAAACAACATCCCCCAGGTACAGATTTACAGCTTATATGATTTTTTAACAGCAAGTAATTGTTAGCTGCATGGTTTAAAAGCACTCCTGAGTGAACTTGATCCAATTCTTTGGCTATATTGAACAGTCCAGTAGCAGTAGGATTAATTGTTTTGGTCACTAAACATGCAAGCCTTCACAGTCCATGTTTATTTCCAAAGGCCAGTCCAGGAACACTTACTACTTATACAGCCATGGCAAGGGCAGTGCCTTCTCCTATTCGGATGACATTGCTGTTGCAATTCTCAGGTAATGCACGCCACCGTCATGTCTTTGGAAATACAGATGTCAACATCGGGGCTACACGGCCAAGGGAACAGTTCCGGAAATCATCAGGAGCTAACGATGTAAAGGCATATTGGCTACATAAAAAAACCCATCCCATAGGAGTCCATGTCCCATACCAGTACCAGATCAGGTCAATTCCATTGGTTGGTGATAGGATCCCTCCATTTCACCATTGTTCTTTTCACAGCTGTTTTTAAACAGCTAGAATTTAACAGAGACATCAAGAGAACACAATAGATTACTTTAACTCATTGCTTTAACAGAGGATCAGATTTTGATTTTATGTCAAAGAAAATGGACTAATAGTTTTGTAAGCAAAAATGTCTTCTTCCCATGACATTTTGTAACTTTTTTACACCTTCTGTAACTTAAACCTTTCTTTTCTCTTTTTCTTTTTTCATTCCAGTATAGAGTAAGCTTAGCCATTAAGATAAACAATTTTTACAGACCATGTCCTTCTTTTATTTAAAAATCTCTTTTCCTTTATCTTTCCTTATCAAGAACACGCTTTTATACTTGTGAACTTTTACATCAAAATGATGGTATCTGGGACTGCAGCACTCAATGGGAAAGTAACTTTGTTTAATTCCCTGTAATCCACAGTCATTTTCCAGGTTTCATCTGGTTTCTTAACAGCCCAAATTAGATAATTTCTTTTAGTGATTATGGGAATCATCACTCCAGCATTAACATAATTTTTTACTGTTTTAGATATTTTCTCATGTCCACCTGGAATTCTGTATTGTTTACACTGAATAACCTTACTTGTCTCTGGCAGCAGTACAGGAATTTGATATAATTTTTTACCACTACCTAGCAGTTTGACTCCAAAGGGCAGCATTTTCTGTTTCCCAATTTACATTTATCCTGTACCACTTTTTTCTAATTGTTTGCACATGCATCCGTATGCAGATAACAAAATCCATCCTCACCTCCCCAAAGCCTATAGTTCACCCCTCTTTTCTACCAGCACCAATTGCAAAACCTCAATAACTTGTGGAGGTTGTGCACTCTGTAACTTGCCATCCCAATTCTCACTCAATCCTGAGCAGAGAGCCCATTCCCTTGCCAAAGAGGCAAACTGAGGGTCTTTCCAGCCCGGAACATCACAGGTTACACATGCAACTTCAGTTTTCTTATTAAAGAAAGGCATTGCTTTGTATACTTGTGGATCCTGCCAGCTACGCCAATTTGTGACAGCAAATATTTTTCAGCTGTCTGCTGTGCACAGACTTAGTTACTTTTAATCTGCAAGAAGTACGCTGCAAGCCTTGTAGTGCACTCTAAAATTATTTAGAGGAAAGATGGTAAAGGAGCATAGATTAACAGAATGTTGCAATAAACATGGCTCCATTGATTTAATAATACTATAACAAGACAGTCCACTGATTCCTGTAGGGAGGGCCTGAGGCTGGCCCCACTTTTAGTTTCCCCAAACTCTGTTTTTTAATGAATTACCTTCTTTATCAGTTTTGGAGTGACATTCATTGGCCCAATGCCTTCCCCTTTAGCACCGGGGGCAAATCCCAGGAGGAGCCTTATTTTGATTTTTGACTTTTGGACAATTTTTGTACATGTCCCTGCTGCCCACATTTATAGCACCCTCATTTATCAGGCATAGCCCTCCTTGTTGATTTTTGTAATGACATACCACGTAGAACAGCAGGTCCTAAATGTCCTGTTTTTAAGTGAATCCATTTTGTGAATCCCTCATCAAAGGGACTGTCACAGAACACCTCAGTCACAGTAGCCAATTGATCCATGTCCATGTTGTACTTATGTTTTATAGAATTTACAGTACTGTAGGCATCACTAGGCAATCTTCACACAGCACCGGAAAAGGAACCATACTGAGAATCAAACATCATCAGTAGTCATCACAGGCATGTTCAACATTCAGCATGACTGTGTGTTCCCCCAGGATGAAACAGCAGCAGCAGAGGCTTGCTCCGGCTCCCCCTAAAGTCCCCAAGGACAAGGGTGGCTCATTGCTAAGATTTTAGGCAAGCAGTGCACCCTGTCTCGGATCTTGGCCAGAGAGCCGAGACACGAAGCATGCCCACCTGTTTATCAGAAACATTCCTTTATCCCCCTCCCTGGGAACTGGCCAGGCTCCCAAGGAGCAGGAGAAGGTTACTAGAGCTGAACCTAGGTACAAGCCTCTCCATCTCAAAAATTTGTCCTTACATTTGGCCCTAGGGTTGCATTGAGAGGTAGACATAATTAACACATCATAAGAATACAATACAAATTTTTCATACAAGTATACATCCAGCAATCAAAC